>JARYGA010038579.1:0-23996 GCA_030545235.1 Helianthus tuberosus
TTGTAGCCATTTGTTGAGTGTTTTTTTTGTGTCTAATCCGCATATATATCACCATAGCCCTTGATTTTCTTGACTGTATATCTCTTAAATGTCAACATATACACGTGTGATTTAGTTTACGAAGATTTTTCAATGCCGAGAACCTCGATCAGAGAGTAAAAAAGGCGTAAGGTTCACAATGGTGTAAAACTAAAATGGGATATACTGGGCTAGGATTCGAGTTACAGGAACAAGGGCCAAACCTACAACCCAAGAATGGAATCGTCGAGCGAAAACACTTGACAACCTCATAGAAGCAGCTTTTCTTGCCACCAGACCTTTCTCCATCAATTAGGAATCTGATGCCGTCACTAAACACATTCCTTAAATTGTAGCCATTTGTCGAGTGTTTATTTTGGTGTCTAATCCGCATATATATCACCATTGCCCTTGATTTTCTTGACTGTATATCTCTTAAATCTCAACATATACATGTGTGATTTAGTTTACGAAGATTTTTCAATGCCGAGAACCTCGATCAAAGAGTAAAAAAGGCGTGAGGTTCACAATGGTGTAAGATTAAAATGGGATATACCGGGCTAGGATTCGAGTTACAAGAACAAGGGCCAAACTAACCACCCAAGAATGGAATCGTCGAGCGAAAACACTTGACAACCTCCTAAAAGCAGCTTTTCTTGCCACCAGACCTTTCTCCATCAATTAGGAATCTGATGCCGTCACTAAACACATTCCTTAAATTGTAGCCATTTGTTGAGTGTTTTTTTTTGTGTCTAATCCGCATATATATCACCATAGCCCTTGATTTTCTTGACTGTATATCTCTTAAATGTCAACATATACACGTGTGATTTAGTTTACGAAGATTTTTCAATGCCGAGAACCTCGATCAGAGAGTAAAAAAGGCGTAAGGTTCACAATGGTGTAAGATTAAAATGGGATATACCGGGCTAGGATTCGAGTTACAGGAACAAGGGACAAACCAACCACCCAAGAATGGAATCGTCGAGCGAAAACACTTGACAACCTCCTAGAAGCAGCTTTTCTTGCCACCAGACCTTTCTCCATCAATTAGGAATCTGATGCCGTCACTAAACCCATTCCTAAAATTGTAGCCTTTTATTGAGTGTTTTTTTTTTGGTGTCTAATCCGCATATATATCACCATAGCCCTTGATTTTCTTGACTGTATATCTCTTAAATGTCAACATATACACGTGTGATTTAGTTTACGAAGATTTTTCAATGCCGAGAACCTCGATAAGAGAGTAAAAAAGGTGTTAGGTTCACAATGGTGTAAAACTAAAATGGGATATACCGGGCTAGGATAAGAGTTACAGGAACAAGGGCCAAACCTACCACCCAAGAATGGAATCGTCGAGCGAAAACACTTGACAACCTCCTAGAAGCAGCTTTTTCTTGCCACCAGACCTTTCTCCATTAATTAGGAATCTGATGCCGTCACTAAACACATTCCTTAAATTGTAGCCATTTGTTGAGTGTTTTTTTTGTGTCTAATCCGCATATATATCACCATAGCCCTTGATTTTCTTGACTGTATATCTCTTAAATGTCAACATATACACGTGTGATTTAGTTTACGAAGATTTTTCAACGCCGAGAACCTCGATCAGATAGTAAAAAAGGCATAAGGTTCACAATGGTGTAAGATTAAAATGGGATATACCGTGCTAGGATTCGAGTTACAGGAACAACGGGGACAAACCAAGCACCCAAGAATGGAATCGTCGAGCGAAAACACTTGACAACCTCCTAGAAGCAGCTTTTCTTGCCACCAGACCTTTCTCCATCAATTAGGAATCTGATGCCGTCACTAAACACATTCCTTAAATTGTAGCCATTTGTTGAGTGTTTTTTTTTTTGGTGTCTAATCCGCATATATATCACCATAGCACTTGATTTTCTTGACTGTATATCTCTTAAATGTCAACATATACACTTGTGATTTAGTTTACGAAGATTTTTCAATGCCGAGAACCTCGATCAGAGAGTAAAAAAGGCGTAAGGTTCACAATGGTGTAAGATTAAAATGGGATATACCGGGCTAGGATTCGAGTTACAGGAACAAGGGCCAAACCAACCACCCAAGAATGGAATTGTCGAGCGAAAACACTTGACAACCTCCTAGAAGCAGCTTTTCTTGCCACCAGACCTTTCTCCATCAATTAGGAATCTGATGCCGTCACTAAACACATTCCTAAAATTGTAGCCTTTTATTGAGTGTTTTTTTTTGGTGTCTAATCCGCATATATATCACCATAGCCCTTGATTTTCTTGACTGTATATCTCTTAAATGTCAACATATACACGTGTGATTTAGTTTACGAAGATTTTTCAATGCCGAGAACCTCGATCAGAGAGTAAAAAAGGCGTAAGGTTCACAATGGCGTAAAACTAAAATGGGATATACCGGGCTAGGATTCGAGTTACAGGAACAAGGGCCAAACCTACCACCCAAGAATGGAATCGTCGAGCGAAAACACTTGACAACCTCCTAGAAGCAGCTTTTCTTGCCACCAGACCTTTCTCCATCAATTAGGAATCTGATGCCGTCACTAAACACATTCCTTAAATTGTAGCCATTTGATGAGTGTTTTTTTTTTTGGTGTCTAATCCGCATATATATCACCATAGCCCTTGATTTTCTTGACTGTATATCTCTTAAAGGTCAACATATACACGTGTGATTTAGTTTACGAAGATTTTTCAATGCCGAGAATCTCGATCAGAGAGTAAAAAAGGCGTAAGGTTCACAATGGTGTAAAACTAAAATGGGATATACCGGGCTAGGATTTGAGTTAGAGGAACAAGGGCCAAACCTACCACCCAAGAATGGAATCGTCGAGCGAAAACACTTGACAACCTCCTAGAAGCAGCTTTTTCTTGCCACCAGACCTTTCTCCATTAATTAGGAATCTGATGCCGTCACTAAACACATTCCTTAAATTGTAGCCATTTGTTGAGTGTTTTTTTTGTGTCTAATCCGCATATATATCACCATAGCCCTTGATTTTCTTGACTGTATATATCTCTTAAATGTCAACATATACACGTGTGATTTAGTTTACGAAGATTTCTCAATGCCGAGAACCTCGATCAGAGAGTAAAAAAGGCGTAAGGTTCACAATGGTGTAAGATTAAAATGGGATATACCGGGCTAGAATTCGATGTTGGTGCATGTTTGTGACAACAGCTTAGATTTGGTCTTTGGATATCTTGTAATTAGTTAAACAATAAACGGTTAGCGGGTTTAGCTTTGTATTAGTGAGATAATAGAGTTTGGGCTAAACAAAACCCGTTTGGGTCAAGGGTGGACGAAATGGGCCTTGCCTATGTAGGAAACTCTAGCCCAAGTAGCAACCTTGTGTTATATAAACAAGGTTAGGCTTTACGGTTTAGGTTAATCAGCCAGAACAGAGTTTGTGAGGATTTTCGTGAGAGCATTACAGCTTGGAAGAAATTGTGATTGGTTAGGGTTTGATTGATTGTAATTCTTGTAATCGATAATCAATAGAAACCCGGTTTGAAAGTGATTTCTGTTTCTACTCATTCTGCTATATTCTGATCAAGAAGATTCTGCACTCTTGATTAGATTGACAATTCTGTTGAAGATCCATACGACTCAAGGGGTCCTACAATTGGTATCAGAGCGTTAGGCTCTTAAAGGCTCGGTTCAGAATTGTGCTTGGCAGAAACAGGGAGTTTATTTTCGAAATTTCTTGAAACCTGACAATTAGGGTTTCGAAATTTTTGTGTGTTTGATAAAAATTTTTGAATTTTGTTGGCTGTTTTGATCTTCTGCATTGTTTGTTTGCTGTTTTTGCAGGTTTTGGAGATAGTACTGGTTGGTTGTTTGAAGAATTTGGCTGGAATTCGAAGACTGTTCTTGGTTTTCTTCATTAAGTTCATCAAAATTGTGTCATTTGTTGGCTGATTTGGTGGTTCGATTTTGCAGATTTGTGTTAGGAGAATCTGGAAAATCATCAAACTTTCGAAAAGATTAAGTTTCCAAAGTTACTGGACCAGCGAATTTGACTATAGGCGATTTTAACAAATTCGCAGACTGATCAGCGAATTTGAGACCTGATATCTCGGTGACCGGCGACGTTAAATCCAAAGGCGACTTTGGTAACCGAATAACTTTCCACAGCGAAATTATTACGGTTTTCGGTGACTTTACTGGTCATCGTAATAGCGAAATTAAATAGCGAACTTGACAGGGAATTTGACCAGTGAACTTAATCCGCGAAATTGAACAAACAACAGGCCAGCGAAATTAATTACTGGCCCAGCGAAATTAACTAAGTCCAGCGAATTTAACAGGGTGGAATCTTAATTGGCAAGCGTCGATAAAATTTCAGTGTTTTGCAAATAGAAATTGATCAGCAGCTCGTTTGACAGAACCGTCTGCATCGTTGAATTCCTCGCATTTTTAGGGCAAAAAAAAAACTCTGGAAAATTCCGAATTCGGTTTTTGACATTATATATCATTGGATTCGTCTTTTCGAGACGATTCTAACGGTCTAATTTGGTAACCACTGTTTTCGGAGATATTTTGTACGGTTTTACCAGTCTGTTTGCGTTAAAATGTCGAACATGACAAAATTGAGTGCACCTAAGATGATGAAGGTGGAGAATTATCTTACATGGAAGGACAGCTTCAAATCCTTCATTGAATCTCAGGATGCACGTATGTGGATATGTATTGAAGATGGGTACATAAACCCTACACACGATTTTGAGGGCAGACCACGTAGAACAGACTATGTGAACATGCAAGAGAATGATAAAAGGATGTATGAGGCTGAAAAGAGTGTCTTGGCTGCGATAAAGATGTCCTTACCTATAGCATCAAGCATACCTTCAAAAGGTACACTAATTCAAAGGATATGTGGGATGCATTACAAAATCGATATCAGGGAAATGAGTGTGCCACTCAGGCATTCATGGCAGAGATAGTGCAAGTTGATGAAGCTGAAACTACTGTGAATGATACTGAAGCTCAAGTGGAGAATGCTGAAGCTCAAGTAGGCAATGCTGAAGCTCAAGTGGAGAATGCTGAAGCAAAAGTGGATGCCGAAGTAGAGAAAGAGAGTGAAGCTGAACAGGTTGTTGCTGATGAAAACTCAGAAGTTCATGAGAAAGAGGTACAATCTAATTCTGTATGTTTGAGATGTCGTGAACTACACGGTGAGGTTGACAGGTTGTCAACACAAAATCAAAGTTTGGTAAGTGAGATGTCTAACATTAAAGAGTCAATTTTTTTTGCTAAAAGAAATGAATCGTCATACTTGAAGAAGATAAAAGGTTATGAAGCTGAAATTGAAGCTTTAACTTGCAAATTAAATGAAAAACTTCAAGTCATAGACTTAGCTCATGACATGATGGCTGAGAAAACAAAAGAGATTTCTGAAAAATGCAAAGAGTTGTCAGATGCACAACTAAAAATTGTTAAACTTGAAAAGAAACTGAGTCAATTCAGAGATTCGTCTTTTGTAATTAAACACATGATGGGTGGGTTAAAGAAGAGTAATGACAAGACCAGTGTGGGCTTCCAGGGCTTTAATGAAGTTCCACCTCCTCTTAGTCATGACTATTCATTCCTGCCTAGTGAAGATGAGCTAGCAGACTTTATGGCATCTGCACCAAGTAGTTTCGCATCCACATCAAGTCAAGGTGATGGATCTGAGAGTGATGATGCTAAGGAAAACAATAACATGGAACCTTTGAAAAGGAAAAATTCACCGCCTAAGAATAAAAATCAAGCTTTTGTTAAAAAGATTAATTTTGTTCAAGGTAGTGATATGAAAAATGAAACCGCTGTTATTGAAAATGAATCGAATGTAGAGTTTGCAAAAAATAAGAGCATAGAAAAATCTGAAATCAAGCAAACTAAACAAGGTTCATCCAAGGGATCATCACCATCTGATAAGGGATCTACCCCAGAGACTCCAGCTAAGAAGTCTTTGAAGAGGATATCGTGTTTCAAGTGTCACATCAAAGGACATGTAGCTAGCTGCTGTCCTAACAAAAAGAGTGAAGCACAACTTAGTGAAAAACAGAGAGGGAAATTACCAGAGAAGAAAGGTGATAGTGAGGAGAAAGGCTCAAATTCTCCAAAGAAATCTGCTCCTAAGCAACCAAAGAGTGTTGCTGTTGGTGTAGATAAGGCTGAGAAAGGAACTCCACAAGTTCCTCATTTTCAAAGAAATCAACCAAGATTTCAGCCTAGATCTCCACCAGGCAGATACGAGAGACCTAGAAGCAGTTCACCAAGAATGAACAATTTTAATGGAAATACAAGTAATTTCAGAAGTTAAGGTCAATATCAAAATCGATACCAAAATAATGGTGGTCGAACTTTTTATAACAATTGCTTTAGAAATTACAACAATAATGCTTCTTGGAATCAAAATCAAAATTTCCAAAGGTCAAATAGTCCAAACACATATAGGAACCCTCAGGACCATAGACCTTATGGAAATCAAAACCCTTTTCCATCAACAGGTCTGAGATCCAAGACTCCAGTTAGGAGTAATGGATATTGGATGGATGTTCCAGTAGTTGGTGAATTTGGACGACCCAAGACCATTAAGGCTTGGGTCCCCCAATCTAACTAATTTCTTAGTTGGTGTGTGCAGGAGCTGCTAAGGAGGATTATCAACTTATGTTGATAGTAGCTGCTTCAGGCACATGACGGGGGATGTGAGATTGTTGATATATATATTAAGTTGATTTAAATTGAAGTTCAAAGTGCTGAGTCGACACACTAGATAACCTGGAAGATCTTTATACTAAAGCTTTTGACAGGGCTCGCTTTGAACATTTAGTCGAACTCAACGGGATGAGGAATCCTGAATAACTGGTTTTTCATAAGAATTTTTGTAAATAGTTTACTGCTTTTCTTAAAAATCAAAAATACAAAAACATTGAAAAATCAAAAACATAAAAAAATAGAAAATTAAAAATGAGTTATCACTGTGTGAAAAAGAAGAAATGATAGTACATCAGCATGTTAGACTGTCACACTGAAACTGAAATTAAAAGGCTTAAGTGTGATAGCAGCTTCATCATATGATATACCAGTAGGCAAAAAGCATGAAATAATCAACTTACCAATGTGATATAAACCTAAATTAACTGTGTATGAGTGGGGAACACATCGGTGGTGTATGGTTTAATGACCTTAAATCTTGCGTTGATAGATTGCCAAAATCTGAAGTTTTGGGTCTTTATACTGTTATTTCATCTGGGGATATCAGGGGTGTCCTTCTGTTGCATCCAGATATATGCTAACCTAGACACACCCAGGATATCTTAAAAGAGCTAAAAATGTCAAAACCCTGAAAATGAAGAAGCTCTCAAAGAGAGTTATTCAAATGTGCAAAATGCATAAATCGTACCAAAAAATGGTATTTGTTATAGCCATCGTTAGATATTTTGGTCTCTCTGCTGTACGAAAGTACTGACCTGTTCACCAATTATCTAAACGTTGAAATACAAAACGGATGAATTCAGTATACTCACCTACTACGATGAATCTTTGTGCATACCTTGATCGCGGGGGTATATCCTGAAGTGGGACACACTAGTATATCAGTAATTAAAATTACCTTAACGTATCATACGATAATGGTACTAGAAATGTTCATGCATTTTGTTTAAGAGGACAAACATACTGGTAATCGTCTTGGACTGCTTTTCACGAAAAATTAAATAAAGAATTATCTAATAGTGTGAAACAGTTTGATTTTGTTGATATGATCTTCTTACCAGTGATTCTCACAAAAATAGAGTGTTTATTGCTTTTGTTATTTACTTGCTTTCAGAAAATATAAAAAATCCAAAAATAGTGTCTTTTTCTGTTAAAATTCTTAAAGTACGGAAAACAGTTATTCTTGGAGGAATTGTTACTGATAGGGGGAGACGGTGTTAGAAAGTGAGTTCAAAATTTTAAATCATGCGGGTTATAGAGTGTGTGATTAAAAAGTTTTGCATGTTAGTGATAAATTGAAAATGCTTAATCTGTGATAAAATTTAACTATCTCTTGAAAAATAATAATTTATTTAACTTTGTTGAAAAATTCTTATGGTTTCTCGAGATGTTTGTTTTATAGTATACAGATTGAAACAGTATGTTGCTGAGAAGTTAAAGTGATGAGTTGCTGTGAAGAGATGAGAGTTTGATTGGATGCATGGTAGAACCTCCTTTCTATATTGCAGACAAAGATGAAGAGTTTGAAGATTGCTATTCAAATGCTGAACTGGAGTTTACTCAAACGCTAAAGTTTTTGAAGATTTGGTGATTGGATGCATCAGCTTAGGGGGAGTCTGTTGCTAACAGAAGCTGTTGAAGCTGAGGCTATCCAAAGACCAAAGACAGTGCAAGATTACATGAAGATTGCAAGAAGACTGAAGACAAAGTTATTTTATGAAGTTATTGTCAAGGGGGAGTTTGTTGGTGCATGTTTGTGACAACAGCTTAGATTTGGTCTTTGGATATCTTGTAATTAGTTAAACGATAAACGGTTAGCGGGTTTAGCTTTGTATTAGTGAGATAATAGAGTTTGGGCTAAACAAAACCCGTTTGGGTCAAGGGTGGACGAAATAGGCCTTGCCCATGTAGGAAACTCTAGCCCAAGTAGCAACCTTGTGTTATATAAACAAGGTTAGGCTTTAGGGTTTAGGTTAATCAGCCAAAACAGAGTTTGTGAGGATTTTCGTGAGAGCATTACAGCTTGGACAAAATTGTGATTGGTTAGGGTTTGATTGATTGTAATTCTTGTAATCGCTAATCAATAGAAACCCGTTTTGAAAGTGATTTCTGTTTCTACTCATTCTGCTATATTCTGATCAAGAAGATTCTGCACTCTTGATTAGATTGACAATTCTGTTGAAGATCCATACGACTCAAGGGGTCCTACAATTGGTATCAGAGCGTTAAGCTCTTAAAGGCTCAGTTCAGAATTGTGCTTGGCAGAAACAGGGAGTTTATTTTCAAAATTTCTTGAAACCTGACAATTAGGGTTTCGAAATTTTTGTGTGTTTGATAAAAATTTTCGAATTTTGTTGGCTGTTTTGATCTTCTGCATTGTTTGTTTGCTGTTTTTGCAGGTTTTGGAGATAGTACTAGTTGATTGTTTGAAGAATTTGGCTGGAATTCGAAGACTGTTCTTGGTTTTCTTCATTAAGTTCATCAAAATTGTGTCATTTGTTGGCTGATTGGGTGGTTCGATTTTGCATATTTGTGTTAGGAGAATCTGGAAAATCATCAAAGTTTCGAAAAGATTAAGTTTCCAAAGTTACTGGACCAGCGAATTTGGCTATAGGCAATTTTAACAAATTCGCAGACTGATCAGCGAATTTGAGACCTGATATCTCGGTGACCGGCGACGTTAAATCCAAAGGCGACTTTGGTAACCGAATAACTTTCCACAGCGAAATTATTACGGTTTTCGGTGACTTTACTGGTCATCGTAATAGCGAATTTAAATAGCGAACTTGACAGCGAATTTGACCAGTGAACTTAATCCGCGAAATTGAACAAACAACAGGCCAGCGAAATTAATTACTGGCCCAGCGAAAACAGAGTTTGTGAGGATTTTCGTGAGAGCATTACAGCTTGGACGAAATTGTGATTGGTTAGGGTTTGATTGATTGTAATTCTTGTAATCGATAATCAATAGAAACCCGGTTTGAAAGTGATTTCTGTTTCTACTCATTCTGCTATATTCTAATCAAGAGGATTCCGCACTCTTGATTAGATTGACAATTCTGTAGAAGATCCATACGACTCAAGGGGACCTACATTTGAGTTACAGGAACAAGGGCCAAACCAACCACCCAAGAATGGAATCGTCGAGCGAAAACACTTAACAACCTCCTAGAAGCAGCTTTTCTTGCCACCAGACCTTTCTCCATCAATTAGGAATCTGATGCCGTCACTAAACCCATTCCTTAAATTGTAGCCATTTGTTGAGTGTTTTTTTTGGTGTCTAATCCGCATATATATCACCATAGCCCTTGATTTTCTTTACTGTA
This sequence comes from Helianthus tuberosus, assembly GCA_030545235.1. Lineage (NCBI taxonomy): Eukaryota > Viridiplantae > Streptophyta > Magnoliopsida > Asterales > Asteraceae > Helianthus > Helianthus tuberosus. Next base: position 10,059 of record JARYGA010038579.1, read on the forward strand.
TATCTCTTAAATGTCAACATATACACGTGTGATTTAGTTTACGAAGATTTTTCAATGCCGAGAACCTCGATCAGAGAGTAAAAAAGGCGTAAGGTTCACAATGGTGTAAGATTAAAATGGGATATACCGGGCTAGGATTCGAGTTACAGGAACAAGGGACAAACCAACCACCCAAGAATGGAATCGTCGAGCGAAAACACTGGACAACCTCCTAGAAGCAGCTTTTCTTGCCACCAGACCTTTCTCCATTAATTAGGAATCTGATGCCGTCACTAAACACATTCCTTAAATTGTTGCCATTTGTTGAGTGTTTTTTTTGGTGTCTAGTCCGCATATATATCACCATAGCCCTTGATTTTCTTGACTGTATATCTCTTAAATGTCAACATATACACGTGTGATTTAGTTTACGAAGATTTTTCAATGCCGAGAACCTCGATCAGAGAGTAAAAAAGGCGTAAGGTTCACAATGGTGTAAGATTAAAACGGGATATACCGGGCTAGGATTCGAGTTACAGGAACAAGGGCCAAACCAACCACCCAAGAATGGAATCGTCAAGCGAAAACACTTGACAACCTCCTAGAAGCATCTTTACTTGCCACCAGACCTTTCTCCATCAATTAGGAATCTGATGCCGTCACTAAACACATTCCTTAAATCGTAGCCATTTGTTGAGTGTTTTTTTTTTTTGGTGTCTAATCCGCATATATATCCCCATAGCCCTTGATTTTCTTGACTGTATATCTCTTAAATGTCAACATATACACGTGTGATTTAGTTTACGAATATTTTTCAATGCCGAGAACCTCGATCAGAGAGTAAAAAAGGCGTAAGGTTCACAATGGTGTAAGATTAAAACGGGATATACCGGGCTAGGATTCGAGTTACAGGAACAAGGGCCAAACCAACCACCCAAGAATGGAATCGTCGAGCGAAAACACTTGACAACCTCCTAGAAGCAGCTTTTCTTGCCACCAGACCTTTCTCCATCAATTAGGAATCTGATGCCGTCACTAAACACATTCCTTAAATTGTAGCCATTTGTTGAGTGTTTTTTTTTGGTGTCTAATCCGCATATATATATCACCATAGCCCTTGATTTACTTGACTATATATCTCTTAAATGTCAACATATACACGTGTGATATAGTTTACGAAGATTTTTCAATGTCGAGAACCTCGATCAGAGAGTAAAAAAGGCGTAAGGTTCACAATGGTGTAAAACTAAAATGGGATATACTGGGCTAGGATTCGAGTTACAGGAACAAGGGCCAAACCTACCACCCAAGAAGGGAATCGTCGAGCGAAAACACTTGACAAACTCCTAGAAGCAGCTTTTCTTGCCACCAGACCCTTCTCCATCAATTAGGAATCTGATGCCGTCACTAAACACATTCCTTAAATTGTAGCCATTTTTTGAGTATTTTTTTTTGGAGTCTAATCCGCATATGTATAACCATTGCCCTTGATTTTCTTGACTGTATATCTCTTAAATGTCAACATATACACGTGTGATTTAGTTTACGAAGATTTTTCAATGCCGAGAACCTCGATCAGAGAGTAAAAAAGGCGTAAGGTTCACAATGGTGTAAAACTAAAATGAGATATACCGGGCTAGGATTCGAGTTACAGGAACAAGGGCCAAACCTACCACCCAAGAATGGAATCGTCGAGCGAAAACACTTGATAACCTCCTAGAAGCAGCTTTTCTTGCCACCAGACCTTTCTCCATGAATTAGGAATCTGATGTCGTCACTAAACACATTCCTTAAATTGTAGCCATTTGTTGAGTGTTTTTTTTGGTGTCTAATCTGCATATATATCACCATTACCCTTGATTTTCTTGACTGTATATCTCTTAAGTGTCAACATATACACGTGTGATTTAGTTTACGAAGATTTTTTAATGCCTAATACCTCGATCAGAGAGTAAAAAGGCGTAAGGTTCACAATGGTGTAAGATTAAAATGGGATATACCGGGCTAGGATTCGAGTTACAGGAACAAGGGCCAAACCAACCACCCAAGAATGGAATCGTCGAGCGAAAACACTTGACAACCTCCTAGAAGCAGCTTTTCTTACCTTTCTCCATCAATTAGGAATCTGATGCCGTCACTAAACACATTCCTTAAATTGTAGCCATTTATTGAGTGTTTTTTTTTTGTGTCTAATCCGCATATATATCACCATTGCCCTTGATTTTCTTGACTGTATATCTCTTAAATGTCAACATATACACGTGTGATTTAGTTTACGAAGATTTTTCAATGCCGAGAACCTCGATCAGAGAGTAAAAAAGGCGTAAGGTTCACAATGGTGTAAGATTAAAATGGGATATACCGAGCTATGATTCGAGTTACTCGAACAAGGGCCAAACCAACCACCCAAGAATGGAATCGTCGAGCGAAAACACTTGACAACCTCCTAGAAGCAGCGTTTCTTACCACCGGACCTTTCTCCATCAATTAGGAATCTGATGCCGTCACTAAACACATTCCTTAAATTTTAGCCATTTGTTGAGTGTTTTTTTTTTTTGTGTCTAATCCGCATATATATCACCATTACCCTTGATTTTCTTGATTGTATATCTCTTAAATGTCAACATATACACGTGTGATTTAGTTTACGAAGATTTTTCAATGCCGATAACCTCGATCAGAGAGTAAAAAGGCGTAAGGTTCCCAATGGTGTAAGATTAAAATGGGATATAACGGGCTAGAATTCGAGTCACAGGAACAAGGGCCAAACCAACCACCCAAGAATGGAATCGTCGAGCGAAAACACTTGACAACATCCTAGAAGCATCTTTTCTTGCTACCAAACCTTTCTCCATCAATTAGGAATTCGATGCCGTCACTAAACACATTCCTTAAATTGTAGCCATTTGTTGAGTGTTTTTTTTTGTGTCTAATCCGCATATATATCACCATTTCCCTTGATTTTCTTGACTGTATATCACTTAAATATCAACATATACACGTGTGATTTAGTTTACGAAGATTTTTCAATGCCGAGAACCTCGATCAGAGAGTAAAAAAAGGCGTAAGGTTCATAATGGTGTAAAACTAAAATGGGATATACCGGGCTAGGATTCGAGTTACAGGAACAAGGGCCAAACCAACCACCCAAGAATGGAATCGTCGACCAAAAACACTTGACAACCTCCTAGAATCAGCTTTTCTTGCCACCAGACCTTTCTCCATCAATTAGGAATCTGATGCCGTCACTAAACACATTCCTTAAATTGTAGCCATTTGTCGAGTGTTTTTTTTTTTTGTGTCTTATCCGCATATATATCACCATTGGCCTTGATTTTCTTGACTGTATATCTCTTAAATGTCAACATATACACGAGTGATTTAGTTTATGAAGATTTTTCAATGCCGAGAACCTCGATCAGAGAGTAAAAAAGGCTTAAGGTTCACAATGGTGTAAAATTAAAATAAGATGTACCGGGCTAGGATTCGAGTTACAGGAACAAGGGCCAAACCAACCACCCAAGAATGGAATCGTCGAGCGAAAACACTTGACAACCTCCTAGAAGCAGCTTTTCTTACCTTTCTCCATCAATTAGGAATCTGATGCCGTCACTAAACACATTCCTTAAATTGTAGCCATTTATTGAGTGTTTTTTTTGGTGTCTAATCCGCATATATATCACCATTGCCCTTGATTTTCTTAACTGTATATCTCTTAAATATCAACATATACACGTGTGATTTAGTTTACGAAGATTTTTCAATGCCGAGAACCTCGATTAGAGAGTAAAAAAGGCGTAAGGTTCACAATGGTGTAAAATTAAAATGGGATATACCGGGCTAGGATTCGAGTTACAGGAACAAGGGCCAAACCAACCACCCAAGAATGGAATCGTCGAGCGAAAACACTTGACAACCTCTTAGAAGCCGCTTTTCTTGCCACCAGACCTTTCTCCATCAATTAGGAATCTGATGCCGTAACTAAACACATTCCTTAAATTGTAGCCATTTGTTGAGTGTTTGTTTTGGTCTCCAATCCGCATATATATGACCATTGCCCTTGATTTTCTTGAATGTATATCTCTTAAATATCAACATATACACGTGTGATTTAGTTTATGAAGATTTTTCAATGCCGAGAACCTCGATCAAAGAGTAAAAAAGGAGTAAGGTTCACAATGGTGTAAAACTAAAATTGGATATACCGGGCTAGGAATCGAGTTAAAGGAACAAGGGCCAAACCAACCACCCAAGAATGGAATCGTCGAGCGAAAACACTTGACAACCTCCTAGAAGCAGCTTTTCTTGCCACTAGACCTTTCTCCATCAATTAGGAATCTGATGCCGTCACTAAACAAATTCCTTAAACTGTAGCCATTTGTTGAGTGTTTTTTTTTTTGTGTCTAATCCGCATATATATATCACCATTGCCCTTGATTTTCTTGACTGTATATCTCTTAAATGTCAACATATACACGTGTGATTTAGTTTACGAAGATTTTTCAATGCCGAGAACCTCGATCAGACAGTAAAAAAGGCGTAAGGTTCACAATGGTGTAAGATTAAAATGGGATATAACGAGCTAGGATTCGAGTTACACGAACAAGGGCCAAACCAACCACCCAAGAATGGAATCGTCGAGCGAAAACACATGACAACCTCCTAGAAGCCGCTTTTCTTGCCACCAGACCTTTCTCCATCAATTAGGAATCTGATGCCGTCACTAAACACATTCCTTAAATTGTAGCCATTTGTTGAGTGTTTTTTTTTGTGTCTAATCCGCATATATATCACCATTGCCCTTGATTTTCTTGACTGTATATCTCTTAAATGTCAACATATACACGTGTGATTTAGTTTACGAAGATTTTTCAATGCCGAGAACCTCGATCAGAGAGTAAAAAAGGCGTAAGGTTCACAATGGTGTAATTTTAAAACGGGATATACCGAGCTATGATTCGAGTTACACGAACAAGGGCCAAACCAACCACCCAAGAATGGAATCGTCGAGCGAAAACACTTGACAACCTCCTAGAAGCAGCTTTTCTTGCCACCCGACCTTTCTCCATCAATTAGGAATCTGATGCCGTCACTAAACACATTCCTTAAATTGTAGCCATTTGTTCAGTGTTTTTTTGTTGTTGTCTAATCCGCATATATATCACCATTGCCCTTGATTTTCTTGACTGTATATCTCTTAAATATCAACATATACACGTGTGATATAGTTTACGAAGATTTTTCAATGCCGAGAACCTCGATCAGAGAGTAAAAAGGGCATAAGGTTCACAATGGTGTAAAACTAAAATGAGATATACCGGGCTAGGATTCGAGTTACAGGAACAAGGGCCAAACCTACAACCCAAGAATGGAATCGTCGAGCGAAAACACTTGATAACCTCCTAGAAGCAGCTTTTCTTGCCACCAGACCTTTCTCCATGAATTAGGAATCTGATGTCGTCACTAAACACATTCCTTAAATTGTAGCCATTTATTGAGTGTTTTTTTTGGTGTCTAATCTGCATATATATCACCATTACCCTTGATTTTCTTGACTGTATATCTCTTAAATGTCAACATATACACGTGTGATTTAGTTTACGAAGATTTTTCAATGCCGATAACCTCGATCAGAGAGTAAAAAGGCGTCAGGTTCCCAATGGTGTAAGATTAAAATGGGATATACCGGGCTAGAATTCGAGTTATAGGAACAAGGGCCAAACCAACCACCCAAGAATGGAATCGTCGAGCGAAAACACTTGACAACCTCCTAGAAGCAGCTTTTCTTGCTACCAAACCTTTCTCCATCAATTAGGAATTCGATGCCGTCACTAAACACATTCCTTAAATTGTAGCCATTTGTTGAGTGTTTTTTTTTTTGTGTCTAATCCGCATATATATCACCATTTCCCTTGATTTTCTTGAGTGTATATCACTTAAATATCAACATATACACGTGTGATTTAGTTTACGAAGATTTTTCAATGCCGAGAACCTCGATCAGAGAGTAAAAAAAGGCGTAAGGTTCACAATGGTGTAAAACTAAAATGGGATATACCGGGCTAGGATTCGAGTTACAGGAACAAGGGCCAAACCAACCACCCAAGAATGGAATCGTCGACCAAAAACACTTGACAACCTCCTAGAATCAGCTTTTCTTGCCACCAGACCTTTCTCCATCAATTAGGAATCTGATGTTGTCACTAAACACATTCCTTAAATTGTAGCTATTTGTCGAGTGTTTTTTTTTTGTGTCTAATCCGCATACATATCACCATTGGCCTTGATTTTCTTGACTGTATATCTCTTAAATGTCAACATATACACGAGTGATTTAGTTTATGAAGATTTTTCAATGCCGAGAACCTCGATCAGAGAGTAAAAAAGGCTTAAGGTTCACAATGGTGTAAAATTAAAATAAGATGTACCGGGCTAGGATTCGAGTTACAGGAACAAGGACCAAACTAACCACCCAAGAATGGAATCGTCGAGCGAAAACACTTGACAACCTCCTAGAAGCAGCTTTTCTTGCCACCCGACCTTTCTCCATCAATTAGGAATCTGATGCCGTCACTAAACACATTCCTTAAATTGTAGCCATTTGTTCAGTGTTTTTTTGTTGTTGTCTAATCCGCATATATATCACCATTGCCCTTGATTTTCTTGACTGTATATCTCTTAAATATCAACATATACACGTGTGATATAGTTTACGAAGATTTTTCAATGCCGAGAACCTCGATCAGAGAGTAAAAAGGGCATAAGGTTCACAATGGTGTAAAACTAAAATGAGATATACCGGGCTAGGATTCGAGTTACAGGAACAAGGGCCAAACCTACCACACAAGAATGGAATCGTCGAGCGAAAACACTTGATAACCTCCTAGAAGCAGCTTTTCTTGCCACCAGACCTTTCTCCATGAATTAGGAATCTGATGTCGTCACTAAACACATTCCTTAAATTGTAGCCATTTGTTGAGTGTTTTTTTTGGTGTCTAATCTGCATATATATCACCATTACCCTTGATTTTCTTGACTGTATATCTCTTAAATGTCAACATATACACGTGTGATTTAGTTTACGAAGATTTTTCAATGCCGATAACCTCGATCAGAGAGTAAAAAGGCGTAAGGTTCCCAATGGTGTAAGATTAAAATGGGATATACCGGGCTAGAATTCGAGTTATAGGAACAAGGGCCAAACCAACCACCCAAGAATGGAATCGTCGAGCGAAAACACTTGACAACCTCCTAGAAGCAGCTTTTCTTGCTACCAAACCTTTCTCCATCAATTAGGAATTCGATGCCGTCACTAAACACATTCCTTAAATTGTAGCCATTTGTTGAGTGTTTTTTTTTTGTGTCTAATCCGCATATATATCACCATTTCCCTTGATTTTCTTGAGTGTATATCACTTAAATATCAACATATACACGTGTGATTTAGTTTACGAAGATTTTTCAATGCCGAGAACCTCGATCAGAGAGTAAAAAAAGGCGTAAGGTTCACAATGGTGTAAAACTAAAATGGGATATACCGGGCTAGGATTCGAGTTACAGGAACAAGGGCCAAACCAACCACCCAAGAATGGAATCGTCGACCAAAAACACTTGACAACCTCCTAGAATCAGCTTTTCTTGCCACCAGACCTTTCTCCATCAATTAGGAATCTGATGCCGTCACTAAACACATTCCTTAAATTGTAGCTATTTGTCGAGTGTTTTTTTTTTGTGTCTAATCCGCATACATATCACCATTGGCCTTGATTTTCTTGACTGTATATCTCTTAAATGTCAACATATACACGAGTGATTTAGTTTATGAAGATTTTTCAATGCCGAGAACCTCGATCAGAGAGTAAAAAAGGCTTAAGGTTCACAATGGTGTAAAATTAAAATAAGATGTACCGGGCTAGGATTCGAGTTACAGGAACAAGGACCAAACTAACCACCCAAGAATGGAATCGTCGAGCGAAAACACTTGACAACCTCCTAGAAGCAGCTTTTCTTGCCACCCGACCTTTCTCCATCAATTAGGAATCTGATGCCGTCACTAAACACATTCCTTAAATTGTAGCCATTTGTTCAGTGTTTTTTTGTTGTTGTCTAATCCGCATATATATCACCATTGCCCTTGATTTTCTTGACTGTATATCTCTTAAATATCAACATATACACGTGTGATATAGTTTACGAAGATTTTTCAATGCCGAGAACCTCGATCAGAGAGTAAAAAGGGCATAAGGTTCACAATGGTGTAAAACTAAAATGAGATATACCGGGCTAGGATTCGAGTTACAGGAACAAGGGCCAAACCTACCACACAAGAATGGAATCGTCGAGCGAAAACACTTGATAACCTCCTAGAAGCAGCTTTTCTTGCCACCAGACCTTTCTCCATGAATTAGGAATCTGATGTCGTCACTAAACACATTCCTTAAATTGTAGCCATTTGTTGAGTGTTTTTTTTGGTGTCTAATCTGCATATATATCACCATTACCCTTGATTTTCTTGACTGTATATCTCTTAAATGTCAACATATACACGTGTGATTTAGTTTACGAAGATTTTTCAATGCCGATAACCTCGATCAGAGAGTAAAAAGGCGTAAGGTTCCCAATGGTGTAAGATTAAAATGGGATATACCGGGCTAGAATTCGAGTTATAGGAACAAGGGCCAAACCAACCACCCAAGAATGGAATCGTCGAGCGAAAACACTTGACAACCTCCTAGAAGCAGCTTTTCTTGCTACCAAACCTTTCTCCATCAATTAGGAATTCGATGCCGTCACTAAACACATTCCTTAAATTGTAGCCATTTGTTGAGTGTTTTTTTTTTTTGTGTCTAATCCGCATATATATCACCATTTCCCTTGATTTTCTTGAGTGTATATCACTTAAATATCAACATATACACGTGTGATTTAGTTTACGAAGATTTTTCAATGCCGAGAACCTCGATCAGAGAGTAAAAAAAGGCGTAAGGTTCACAATGGTGTAAAACTAAAATGGGATATACCGGGCTAGGATTCGAGTTACAGGAACAAGGGCCAAACCAACCACCCAAGAATGGAATCGTCGACCAAAAACACTTGACAACCTCCTAGAATCAGCTTTTCTTGCCACCAGACCTTTCTCCATCAATTAGGAATCTGATGCCGTCACTAAACACATTCCTTAAATTGTAGCTATTTGTCGAGTGTTTTTTTTTTGTGTCTAATCCGCATACATATCACCATTGGCCTTGATTTTCTTGACTGTATATCTCTTAAATGTCAACATATACACGAGTGATTTAGTTTATGAAGATTTTTCAATGCCGAGAACCTCGATCAGAGAGTAAAAAAGGCTTAAGGTTCACAATGGTGTAAAATTAAAATAAGATGTACCGGGCTAGGATTCGAGTTACAGGAACAAGGACCAAACTAACCACCCAAGAATGGAATCGTCGAGCGAAAACACTTGACAACCTCCTAGAAGCAGCTTTTCTTGCCACCCGACCTTTCTCCATCAATTAGGAATCTGATGCCGTCACTAAACACATTCCTTAAATTGTAGCCATTTGTTCAGTGTTTTTTTTTTGTTGTCTAATCCGCATATATATCACCATTGCCCTTGATTTTCTTGACTGTATATCTCTTAAGTGTCAACATATATACGTGTGATTTAGTTTACGAAGATTTTTTAATGCCGAGAACCTCGATCAGAGAGTAAAAAGGCGTAAGGTTCACAATGGTGTAAGATTAAAATGGGATATACCGGGCTAGGATTCGAGTTACAGGAACAAGGGCCAAACCAACCACCCAAGAATGGAATCGTCGAGCGAAAACACTTGACAACCTCCTAGAAGCAGCTTTTCTTACCACCAGACCTTTATTCATCAATTAGGAATCTGATGCCGTCACTAAACACATTCCTTAAATTGTAGCCATTTATTGAGTGTTTTTTTTGGTGTCTAATCCGCATATATATCACCATTGCCCTTGATTTTCTTGACTGTATATCTCTTAAATATCAACATATACACGTGTGATTTAGTTTACGAAGATTTTTCAATGCCGAGAACCTCGATCAGAGAGTAAAAAAGGCGTAAGGTTCACAATGGTGTAAAATTAAAATGGGATATACCGGGCTAGGATTCGAGTTACAGGAACGAGGGCCAAACCAACCACCCAAGAATGGAATCGTCGAGCGAAAACACTTGACAACCTCCTAGAAGCCGCTTTTCTTGCCACCAGACCTTTCTCCATCAATTAGGAATCTGATGCCGTAACTAAACACATTCCTTAAATTGTAGCCATTTGTTGAGTGTTTGTTTTGGTCTCTAATCCGCATATATGTGACCATTGCCCTTGATTTTCTTGAATGTATATCTCTTAAATATCAACATATACACGTGTGATTTAGTTTATGAAGATTTTTCAATGCCGAGAACCTCGATCAGAGAGTAAAAAAGGAGTAAGGTTCACAATGGTGTAAAACTAAAATTGGATATACCGGGCTAGGAATCGAGTTAAAGGAACAAGGGCCAAACCAACCACCCAAGAATGGAATCGTCGAGCGAAAACACTTGACAACCTCCTAGAAGCCGCTTTTCTTGCCACCAGACCTTTCTCCATCAATTAGGAATCTGATGCCGTCACTAAACACATTCCTTAAATTGTAGCCATTTGTTGAGTGTTTTTTTTTGTCTCTAATCCGCATATATATCACCATTGCCCTTGATTTTCTTGACTGTATATCTCTTAAATGTCAACATATACACATGTGATTTAGTTTACGAAGATTTTTCAATGCCGAGAACCTCGATCAGAGAGTAAAAAAGGCGTAAGGTTCACAATGGTGTAAGATTAAAATAAGATGTACCGGGCTAGGATTCGAGTTACAGGAACAAGGACCAAACTAACCACCCAAGAATGGAATCGTCGAGCGAAAACACTTGACAACCTCCTAGAAGCAGCTTTTCTTGCCACCCGACCTTTCTCCATCAATTAGGAATCTGATGCCGTCACTAAACACATTCCTTAAATTTTAGCCATTTGTTGAGTGTTTTTTTTTTGTGTCTAATCCGCATATATATCACCATTGCCCTTGATTTTCTTGACTGTATATCTCTTAAATATAAACATATACACGTGTGATTTAGTTTACGAAGATTTTTCAATGCCGAGAACCTCGATCAGAGAGTAAAAAAGGCGTAAGGTTCACAATGGTGTAACATTAAAATGGGATATACCGGCCTAGGATTCGAGTTACAGGAACAAGGGCCAAACCAACCACCCAAGAATGGAATCGTCGAGCGAAAAAACTTGACATCCTCCTAGAAGCAGCTTTTCTTGCCACCAGATCTTTCTCCATAAATTAGGAATCTGATGCCGTAACTAAACACGTGTGATTTAGTTGAGTGTTTTTTTTGTGTCTAATCCGCATATATATCACCATTGCCCTCGATTTTCTTGACTGTATATCTGTTAAATGTCAACATATACACGTGTGATTTAGTTTACGAAGATTTTTCAATGCTGAGAACCTCGATCAGAGAGTAAAAATGGCGTAAGGTTCACAATGGTGTAAGATTAAAATGTGATATACCGGCCTAGGATTCGAGTTACAGGAACAAGGGTCAAACAAACCACCCAAGAATGGAATCGTCGAGCGAAAACACTTGACAACCTCCTAGAACCAGCTTTTCTTACCACCTGACCTTTCTCCATCAATTAGGAATCTGATGGCGTCACTAAAAACATTCCTTAAATTGTAGCCATTTGTTGAGTGTTTTTTTTGGTGTCTAATCCTCATATATATCACCATTGCCCTTGATTTTGTAGACTGTATATCTCTTAAATGTCAATATATACACGTGTGATTTAGTTTACGAAGATTTTTCAATGCCGAGAACCTCGATCAGAGAGTAAAAATGGCGTAAGGTTCACAATGGTGTAAAATTAAAATGGGATATACCGGGCTAGGATTCGAGTTACAGGAACAAGGGCCAAACCAACCACCCAAGAATGGAATCGTCGAGCGAAAACACTTGACAACCTCCTAGAAGCAGCTTTTCTTGCCACGAGACCTTTCTCCATCAATTAGGAATCTGATGCCGTCACTAAACAAATTCCTTAAACTGTAGCCATTTGTTGAGTGTTTTTTTTTTGTGTCTAATCCGCATATATATATATCACCACTGCCCTTGATTTTCTTGACTGTATATCTCTTAAATGTCAACATATACACGTGTGATTTAGTTTACGAAGATTTTTCAATGCCGAGAACCTCGATCAGAGAGTAAAAAAGGCGTAAGGTTCACAATGGTGTAAGATTAAAATGGGATATAACGAGCTAGGATTCGAGTTACAGGAACAAGGGCCAAACCAACCACCCAAGAATGGAATCGTCGAGCGAAAACACATGACAACCTCCTAGATGCAGCTTTTCATATCACCAGACCTTTCTCCATCAATTAGGAATCTGATGCCGTCACTAAACACATTCCTTAAATTGTAGCCATTTGTTGAGTTTTTTTTTTTGGTGTCTAATCCGCATATATATCACCATTGCCCTTGATTTTCTTGACTGTATATCTCTTAAATGTCAACATCTACACGTGTGACTTAGTTTACGAAGATTTTTCATTGCCGAGATCCTCGATTAGAGACTAAAAAAGGCGTAAGGTTCACAATGGTGTAAAATTAGAATGGGATATAATGGGCTAGGATTCAAGTTACAGGAACAAGGGCCAAACCAACCACCCAAGAATGGAATCGTCGAGCGAAAACACTTGACAACCTCCTAGAAGCAGCTTTTCTTACCACCAGACCTTTCTCCATCAATTAGGAATCTGATGCCGTCACTAAACACATTCCTTAAATTGTAGACATTTGTTGAGTTTTTTTTTTGGTGTCTAATCCGCATATATATCACCATTGCCCTTGATTTTCTTGACTGTATATCTCTTAAATGTCAACATATACACGTGTGATTTTGTTTACGAAGATTTTTCTTTGCCGAGAACCTCGATTAGAGAGTAAAAAAGGCGTAAGGTTCACAATGGTGTAAAATTAGAATGGGATATAATGGGATAGGATTCAAGTTACAGGAACAAGGGCCAAACCAACCACCCAAGAATGGAATCGTCGAGCGAAAACACTTGACAACCTCCTAGAAGCAGCTTTTCTTACCACCAGACCTTTCTCCATCAATTAGGAATCTGATGCCGTCACTAAACACATTCCTTAAATTGTAGCCATTTGTTGAGTGTTTTTTTTTGTGTCTAATCCGCATATATATCACCATTGCCCTTGATTTTCTTGACTGTATATCTCTTAAATATCAACATATACACGTGTGATTTAGTTTACGAAGATTTTTCAATGTCGAGAACCTCGATCAGAGAGTAAAAAAGGCGTAAGGTTCACAATGGTGTAAAATTAAAATGGGATATACCGGGCTAGGATTCGAGTTACAGGAACAAGGGCCAAACCAACCACCCAAGAATGGAATCGTCGAGCGAAACCACTTGACAACCTCCTAGAAGCAGCTTTTCTTGCCACCAGACCTTTCTCCATCAATTAGGAATTTGATGCCGTAACTAAACCCGTGTGATTTAGTTGAGAGTTTTTTTTTTGTGTCTAATCCACATATATATCACCATTGCCCTCAATTTTCTTGACAGTATATCTCTTAAATGTCAACATATACACGTGTGATTTAGTTAACGAAGATTTTTCAATGCCGAGAACCTCGATCAGGGAGTAAAAAAGTCGTAAGGTTCACAATGGTGTAAGATTAAAATGGGATATAACGGGCTAGGATTCGTGTTATAGGAACAAGGGCCAAACCAACCACCCAAGAATGGAATCAACGAGGGAAAACATTTGACAACCTCCTAGAAGCAGCTTTTCTTACCACCAGACCTTTCTCCATTAATTAGGAATCTGATGGCGTCACTAAACACATTC
>JARYGA010038580.1:0-15631 GCA_030545235.1 Helianthus tuberosus
AAAATTTATGGTGTCATCTTGTTTTCAATACTATTATTATAGTAGTGCACATGTGCAATATAACATGTACTACAATTGCATTACATGCTTAAAATTAGCTTTTTGAGTCTAATTTAGCTTTTAGGGTTAGTTTTTTTGGAGATTTCGGATTAGGATTAGGTTTTTGGATGTGGGGGGGAAGGGGGTTTAGGTTTTTGGGGGGTGGGGGTGGGGGGTTTAGGTTTTTTTCGGGTTTAGGTTTAGGGTTTAGTTTTAGGTTTTCGGGAGAGTGGGGGGTTTAGGTTTTTGGGGGGTGGGGGGGGGGGGGGGGTTAGGCTTTTGGTGGGAGGGTGAATTTAGGTTTTTGGGGGGTGGGGGTGGGGGGTTTAGGTTTTTAGGGGGTGTCGGTGGGGGGTGGGTTAAGTGGTTTAAGCTTTATGTATTAGTGTACGTGTGCAGTACAACCTAAAAAAAAAAAAAAAAAATTTTAAATTTTTTTCCATACATAAAAAGTAGCGATTTTTCTAAAAAAAATTGTAAAAAAAAAAAAAAATTGGTATGTTTTTAGGCTTTTTTTTTGTTAGTTTTTTGGTTTTCTCATTTAAACTATTTTCTCATGATCCATCCTCTTATTTGATATGTCTACTATATATACTCACATGAACTCCAAATACATGTCAAAACAATGGAAACAATTGTGTTTGCATGTTTGCTAGTGATCTTAACCACAACCTCATTAGTAAAAGCTAAATATTATTCAAACAGCCACACAATCGATGTTCCGACCACCATAAAGGAAACCCATCTCCATTTCTACTTGCACGACACCATATCCGGCGACAACCCTACCGCGGTCCTTGTAGCAAAACCAAACAACACGGTGGTCCAAGAAGGCAACCCCATCCCATTCGGGGCAGTCTACGAGTTTGATGATCCGCTCACAGAGGGACCTGACCCAAACTCGACGGTTATTGGTAACGCACGTGGATTAAACAACCCCATCCCATTCGGGGCAGTCTACGTGTTTGATGATCCGCTCACAGAGGGACCTGACCCAAACTCGACGGTTATTGGTAACGCACGTGGATTGTACGCTTCAATCAGTCGTGGGTCGGACTTGACCATACTATTCAATGGTGATTTAGAGTTTACGAGTGGCGAGTTTAATGGGAGTTCCATAAGTGAGGCTACTAGGGATCCGTTGGTGTTGTTGAAAGAAATGGCGATTGTTGGTGGTAGAGGTAAGTTTAGGATGGCAAAAGGGTTTATTTTCAATACAATCAATTTCTTGAATGTTACAACTGGTGATGCTATTCTTGAATGGAATGTGACCATTTTTCATCAATAAAACAAAGGATATAGGGTTGTGGAACAGTGGAAGACCATAGTCATGTTTGTCAAATGTTTTTGTTGCTGATTGTTATTGTGAATCATGTATTTTTTTTTTCTTTAAAGTTTATATAATTATGTGTATATGTAACCGATCACCTCTTGTTAAAAAAATATGTATTGTTTTTTAATGTAAGAATATCTTTGGAACAATGTGATCACTACTAAAAATCGACTTTCACCATCCGAAAAAAAGAGAAGTCCGGAAAAACTATAAAAGCTAAATTTTTAACATTCATTGCGATAATAACTGAAAGATCATCGACAACAAAACAATAAACCTAGAAATGAAATTTTCAGAGTCCATCAGCTATCGATTAACACTTTTAGACGGATCACCGACAAGAAAACAATAAACCTAGAAAAAGTTGAATTTTAAGAACTTGTTGATAAAAAAACTTTATTGTTGGTAATTCGTCAGTAAAGCAAAGAGATTTCGGTGATCCATTAGTAAATGTGGTTGTTGATCCATTGGTAAAGTATTTACCCACGTACTTCACTGACTGATTACCAACCAGGCCACTCTTCACTATCAGATGAGCAAAGGTTCCTTCGTCAGTGAAAATATTATGATTTCATGATTTGTAGACTTGTAGTGTGCATGTTGGAAAGAAAGACTTGATAAGCCATCTAATTGCTATATGTTTTGCCTGTTATACAAGGCCGGCCCGGAGGGGGTGCGGGGTGGGCAACGGCACAAGGCCCAAACCCTCCGAGGGCCCAAATCTTTTTAATTTTATATATAATTTACGTTGTATAAGCTAGAATGTATATGCACTGAATCGATAGATGACACAAACAAACTCTTGTCTGAGTGATTATTGCCTTGCTTAAACAACAAGGAGACGCGTGTTCTAATTCCGGCGTCTCCAAGTTCTCTATTTTAGCTTCATTTTTTGGTTCTTTTTTGTTAGCTGCAGATGGCATTTAATGTCTAATTTTATCAACCATATATTTTCCTTTAGTTAATAAATCACTACCTAAACTTAGCTAAAAATAACTATTTAAATTACCTTCACATAAATTTTAGTGAATAAATAATTGATGAGTTTATAATACATAGAAATTTGCGAATAGGGCCCAAAATTTTTATCTCGCACAGAGCCAAAACTTTTTTTTAATTTTCAGATACGGCCTTGCCATTATCATTATGTAAAACTCAACTACTTAAACGAAAACAATGTGAGATAGTTTTTGATTTATCATCTTTTTAGCCAAGAATTAAGTAATTAACCAAAAGCTTCGATTAACCTCTCCAAAGCTTAGCCTTGGGCAATTCCGGATAATGGATTTTTAGCCCAACTTAGCAAACATATGGGCTCCATCGTGGACGGTAGAGTGGTAGACCACTTAGGGGCTGTTTGTTTACCTTTTAATGAGGCTCTTAATGGTTCAGACCTCTTACTAGTTCAGCACTTAATGGTTCAGACTGTTTGTTTTCACGAGCAGATGTTTGAATGGTTCAGACATTTGCCTCTGAATGGTTAAGATTTATACAGAATCTGAATAGTTAAGACCTTTAATCTGAATTGGTCAGACATTTGCCTCTGAACGGTAAACATTATACAGGCTCTTAATGGTTCAGACCTCTTACTGGTTCAGCACATAATGGTTCAGACCTCTTACTGGTTCAGCACTTAACCATTCAGATGTTGTCAAACGGCCCCTTACATTCGTTTACATTTTTAGGCGCATTTTCATTATATAAGCCCAAAATATGAGTCATCCCGTTACACACTTACACAGTGCAACCCAATGATTCAATGAACATGTTGATACTTCAAATATAATTCGATCTCAAATTTTAATAACCATCTCTAAACTGGTTTCAACAATAATTAAATATATTTAAAATTTTAATTATAAAAAATGGCACACACCGACGCTTGCATTATCTTTCTTAGAGTACTAGGATTGGTTATCGCTCATCACACTCTAATGCTTGTCACACCCAATCATAAATTGACACGTTATTCTCACATTTCACTCTATAACACATGTAATGGTCATTACATTCCATCACTCATTTTTTTATTTTTAATTAAAATAAAAATATGTTAGACAAAGTAAATAAATATTGCATTAAACTTAAAAATAGTACAACAAAAATAAAACTTCGTAACCTAAAAACGATTTTAAAAAATAATAAATAAAAAAACTATTGAATTTAAGGAAATAAAAATAACCTAAAAAAACAAATGTTGCAAAAAAAAAAATAATATTAAACTACGATTGGGTGAGAAACAGTTGTGTGGGCATCGGTTCGTCTTGCAAATGAAATCTATCTGGTTCGCCTAGATTAGCACGAACCTTCGGCCTAATTTTTTTCTTCGTAGCGGACGTTTTTTTTTTTTTTTTTGCTTGAACCTTCCATAGAGTTTTTTGGTTGAAAATTAGGTGTTGTAGTGTATATTTTTTTAGATATAAAGTGTGTATAAAACTAGAAAATTGCTTCGCACGCGTTGCGGCGCGGGCAACGAAGGAAGAAACAACATCGCCAAGACGCGTTATGTGAAAATGATCTCATCTATTTATGTGAAAAAGACATATTAGAGTTTTAACTTTAATTTTTACTTTTTAGATTTGCTATTGCTATTCTTCCTATATATTAATTTTCAACATGAGGAGCAATAGTGTTGATTTTGACTTTTACATTTTAGCCACTAAGCTTTTCCACTTTTTCTTTCTAACATTTTTAGCCCTAAGTGTATACCATAGATTTGTCCTCTCTTCAACTAAAAATTACTTTTTTTTTATTCTTTCTTATATTAATTTCCAACAAACTTTTATTTTTAACTTACATTATTCACTTCACAATTCATTTCTGTTAAATGAATAGATTCTGTTAAAATGTGTCAAAGATGATTATAAAACTAATTGTAGCAAATTGTTTGGTTCGATTCATGATGTAGAACGAGCAACGTTTTTTTCTTTTTGAAATAGAGTTGTTCTTTTTGGTAGAGTAGGTTATGCGAGTGCTGGTTTCATGACGAACACAACAACATCGATATCTATATAATCAAAACACGTGTTCACGACTTTATTTTTTAGTTTTATCTGTTGGTTGTTATAACGAGTGCCGGTACCGTAATGAACTGGACTGATACCGACCAAATTTCCGTCGCATAGCGCGGAAGAATCCCACTAGTTTATATTCAAACCAAACACATTTCAACTTGTTCAAATAGTAAACAGCACAAAATGCCACACGTTGCGGCGATGTTAGTATAGTGATGTTAAGAGAAAAACTCTGACTTGATGCTAGAACTCTTCTTGAACTCTGACTTGATGATAGGACTCTTCTTGACCGAAAAACGGGTCAGAGGCTCAATCCACATAAATATTAATAATTTCAAGCAAAATTGCTCATAATCAGTCGACTTTCTCCACACCCATGCATCTTGCATTTGTGAACATGATTGCGGTTATTCGGGTTCCAGGCCCTGATAAATGCACCAATCATTTGATAGTAAGTTAACGGATTTCCTAGTTTTAAGTAAACCCAACCTGACTCGTTATTAAATACAACCTATTTTGCCTAAACCAGCCTGATTTGACCCATTACTAAAAACAACCTTTTTGCTCGAACCTGATTCGACACATTACTAAAAACCACCTTTTTGGCCCAAACCTGATTTGACCCGTTACTAAAACCAACCTTTTTTTTGCTAAAACTTGATTCCACCCATAACTAAAAACAACCTATTTTGCCTGAACCTTTTTTAAACCATTACTAAAAAACCTTTATTTTTTGCCCAAACATGTTTCGGCTAGTGACTCTACCCGCCAATTTACCACCTTTACAGTTCTCTGTCAACAGGGCAACAAAAATATGCAAGAAATGATGCTAAAGACTAATAATAACCTGAAGAGCACGGCGCAAGGGTCTAACAGACCATTTGGCAGCGTACGCACCAAGCCAGGGTGTGTGCCGCCACACAGGCCGCCCATTGCAACTGGCATGAACCTTGCTTGCACCAAGCGTAAGCTCAACATACCACATATCAGGGTTTATCTGCCACAAGACAAAACCACAACACTCCGCGGTTTTTGATAAATATTCTTTATCACCTTCGTAGTCGTTTCTATATCAAATGCCACATCTTCAGTTTCCCCATGGCATACACATTGTGAATCGAGGTCTGCAACTTCTGACCACAAGACGACACCATGTATTGCTAAAGTATGTATCGCTCTGATGAAGTTTCCTGCAACTACTGCAACCAAACAGAGCATGGCCATGATAAACTACAATACCAATTCAACAACTTCCACTCCAATAACACTAAAATAAACAAAACTCTTTTTCAACATTAAAATTAACTAATTCCAACTTACAAAAAATGAAAAAGAAACATGAATTTATCTTTTTTTTTTTTTTGTAAATCCCACAAACATGCATGTATCAAAACAATTTGCAATGAGCTGTGTTTAAACGGTTCTTTCCATGACCTTTAGTCATCCACAAATGGCAAACCAGGTTATCATCTATACAAAACAATTTTTGATGAGCTCATTTCCCATGTAGAATTCACTGTTTTACTTCTTTTAGATGCTGAAAACACACCATGTGAAGTATCAGAAATACCCTCCAAAAGCTCATTAATCCCCAAGTGTTGAGAACAACCTTTTATGTTCAGTAGACTTTATACCATCATGTTTGTTTGACTTGTGAGAGTTGAAGTTGAGTTGACTTTGATTGAAAACCGGCAACCAGTTGCAACTTTTTTTTACATAATTTCTGGGAATAAGTTCTTAACTCTGGTCAAAGAAATCATTAGCGATACCAAAATGTTGGAGTGAGTCAAACAAATCATGACTGTTAGATTTAGTAGGTACCGAGTTCCATGATTCTGTACCTCTTGATCCATTGACCAAAATTAAAGTACATTTTTTTAAATATACGGTTTCTGAATTTGAGCTCAGAAAGAATGTATATGTTGGGCAAGCCAAAAAGTATGCGGGCCCACTAAATCTTTAAGAACTCCCTCCATATATAGTTTCCTAAAACATTCTTTTTGTTTATTTACAAATTCAACAGATATATTAGATGTGCATATGTTAGATTAAATTATAATATTTCTTATATTTAAATCATTTGGAGGATATTATTTATGATGCATGATTGCTTGAATAATAATAGAACTAACCCTCTTAAGTTGAACCAAAAATTGCACTACTCTTTGAGGTTCCACATGGATTGTTGCAACTGTATAAATTATTAACGAATGCAACGGTGTGAACAATACCATCTCAAGCATGCTTTCCATAAAAAAAAAAAAAAAAAAGCATAAAACTGGTACCTTTATTCTACAGAAAAAATGACAATCAAATTCTGAATCATTCTGCAAAATAAAATAATGATTATAAACTTATTTATCAATCTTTACAAACATATAGAAAAATTACAACAACAGATCAAGGATGACAACTAAAACAACATCAATCAAAAAGTGGAGAAAACTGAAATTAGGATTTCTAAATCTTCACACATACCTACAATACGAAGAAATCCCATTTATCTTCTATCAGGTCTAACAGATCGACACACACACATACACATGGAACTCCTGGTACACGCTCATAACACTTTTCTAGTGAGGTGATATCCATGCCTTTATAACTTTAGCAACCAAAGTATATGCTAGGTACAGAAAATGAACGTTGATAAACCCTTGCAAAACAAAACACATCACATAATTAAAACTCAAACATTTCATCGAACACCTGGTGTGCAGAAACCAAAAGAAACAATATTAAAAAATTTAACCTGTTAAAAACTTACTGACTTCAACAAACAGTTACAATTAACCCTAACCCTAACAACAACATAAAGGTTGAAGGATGTAACATTCCCAAAAATTTTATTATATAAAATATATAAAAACTTAGGTTATTAAAAGGATGCATCATGAGTAAGTTGACCGATGGAAATATAAGATATTTTGGGCAAGCATAGGAACCGTTTAATAATTAAAATTATAAAAATACATTATAATTGAACCTACTCTGTTTTTAATGAAACTTTGTTCAAAATGTAGATAAAAATATGGTCGTCCTAATGGCATATTCATCATTTTATAAAACGTTATATTTTATAAGTTATACGCGCCAAATGAGTGAAGCAGTTAAATTAATTATAATATATATAATAATAAATATAAATCATAATAATTGAAAGTAAGAATACGTTTGTTTTTTTTTTTTGTATGTACATGAAATCAAAAGAATAATAATAAGAATCAATCTACATTGAATAAAAGATAGCTAACGTGTATGATTGAAATTAATGATGTAGGAATACGTGGAGTAATGAAACGTGCACTCAAAGTCTTGGGTAGTATAAATATGGATTGAGAATCAACATATTGTGTGCACAAGTCCCTCTCGACCTCCTCTTTCTCTCTCGATATGCCCCATTTTCTTAGTATTACACCCCATAATAATAATAAAGTCCTGTCCCGTTTTAAGTATTATAGCCCCTGGTCACTAATACCCTGTCCAAGTGACGTAGGGCCCTGTAACGTATGTCAAGGCTCTGCCTAAATTCGTTGGGGTTCTGTCTCGTGACGTAGGGATAAAGTGGAATTGGGTTACTATACTTAATATGAGTACACTATGTATTTTATTAAATAATCCAGGAGCTATACCCAAAATATTGCTAACATTCCTAAAATATTTCTGACACCCCTAATATATTTAGAATACCCCTATATGTTTTTAAATACACCCCGTATGTGAAAACCGAGCCCGAAATACAATATAGTATTAAAAATAAATGAAAAACAAGAAAAGTTAAGTTGAGGCGGGCCGCGTAAGGTACCCCGTAACCCTTACGCGGGCCGCGAGAGGTTAAAAAGGTGGTGCAGCCCGGTGATGACACGTGTCATCATCGTGGCAAGTCTATATGATGACCATGATCAGCTACGCTTTGACCGGGGATTGACGCGGGCCGCGTAGCCCTTAGGCTAATCTTACGCGGGCCGCGAGAACATGAGAAATCAGCACTATATATAGAATGCATCGGATCTTCATTCGAATTCGCTCACAATTCGTTTCTCAATCTTAATTTCTGAATAGAAGGCATAATACTTGGGTATTATACCCCCCTAAATAGCAAGGTTCTGCCCCGTTGTAAGTATTATAACCCCAGTTTCGTAATAGATACGCTGCCCAATTGATTTAGGGTTCCGTAACAACTGTCGTGGTTCTGCCCGATGTAGTTGTTGGAATACCGTCTCGGGGAGGGTATCATTAAAATTTTCAAAGGGTTATGATACTAACCTATGTACATTTGTGTAAATTATAGATTAATCCCAGGAAACCCTTACGCGAAGTCTAAGATAGCAATGTGAGTTTATCCTCTTTTTGTTAACCTTTTTGGAATGTTTTACAAAACCTTAATTGTTTTACAATGTGATTAAGTGGTGATTGAGTCTTTGTAGTTCTTCAATTACTGCCAGTATATTGGGGTTTTGTATACAAAATTTTACTACTTG
The DNA here is from genome assembly GCA_030545235.1 of Helianthus tuberosus. Lineage (NCBI taxonomy): Eukaryota > Viridiplantae > Streptophyta > Magnoliopsida > Asterales > Asteraceae > Helianthus > Helianthus tuberosus. The sequence continues at coordinate 8,868 of JARYGA010038580.1, forward strand.
CGAGTAGTAAGTCGTTACGACAGTACGTTACAATTGGACAACGAGTTAGCCAATGTGTAACTTGACCATAGCCACAGATCCGGTCGAGTGGCAAATACTGAATGAGTAATTGTGTAGAAATAAACAATGTGATCGCTCTCAATACTGTTTTAATTGATAAAATGTTTCTTGATTAAACTGGGATTCACTCACCAGTATTTCCCACTGACAAATGTTTTTAAACACATGTTTCAGGTAACACAATGTGAAAGCCAAGTAGTAAAAAGCCAGCTCGAGAGCACTGACGGCTTGGAAAACTGTGGCTATAAAAGTTATCTAAAATACGATGTTTTAAATTCAATAAAGTAGGGTTTATCCCTATAAACATGTTGTAATAAGAAATTTGGGTTTTACCCATGTGATTATTAAAATAAAACATGGTGGTTTTACTCTGATAAATATTTCCTAACTACGGTCCTGATGTAACTTCCGCTGCCAAATTAATAAACTGATACCACCGCCACTGAGTTCGCGGCCGCCCGTTCCCGGGACAGATAAGGGAGCGGGGGTTGTGACAGAAGGTGGTATCAGAGCCTAGCCACTGGTTCAAGCCAAAGAAGTGTTCTGCTAACACTTAAATTTTAAATTCTGTGTTAGGAAATAACTTATGTGATTATGTGTTTTATATTATTTGACTATTTGTTAGTCTACAGTATGGGTAAGCAAAGAATTTCGGACATCTATCGTCAATTAGATAGTTCACCAAAAGAAAAGGGAACCTCATTTCAACCAAATTCCTCAGGATACTCAGCAGATACTGAGGAAGGAATATTTATTCGTAAGGCACAGTCTAAGAAACCATTTACCACTAAGAAGAGAAGTTGGATTATTAGAAAAAGTCAAGAGAAAATAAAGAAGTCACAACCAAAGGAAGCGATAATTAATCAGGAAGTAAATGCACATACTCAGGAAGCAGACAATAACCCACTAGGGGAAAATGAATTAGATAAACAATGGGTAAATCTCCATATGTTAGCCACTATAGCAGTAAATGCTAACTTATATTAAAAAGTTGAACCGCCAAACCAGTACCAGCTGTAACACCTGTGCCTCCACGGCCATCAAACAAATACCAAACCAATGAAATATTATATTTCATACTTGGGATTTGTAAAAATATGTGTATCATTTGCACATATCAATTCTTGTTCAATTTCAAACTCTAAATCGCTTTCTGGAAGGTTATACGCGCACCGATGCGTAAATATAACCAGTTTAATGCAACAAACACTCCGGAATAGTGACATAGGCTTAACATACCTTAAATAACCTTTACATAACTTAGAAATAAGTTTTGAAGGCTTTGGTATGGCAAAATCGAGTTAATTCGCTTACAGGGACTAAATATGACAAACTGCGAAAGTATGTCAATTTGAACTGTAACGAACATTCCGGAACATGACCATAAGTTAAACACACCTTAAATATCCTTTATATAGCTTAGAAATAGGCTTTGAGGGGTTCGGTGTGCTAAAATAAACTTTTGGGTCATTCAGGGACTAAAAGTGTCAAAAAGTGCACAAGTTTGCATTTTCGAGCATAACTTACGTTCTGAATACATCCGGACATCCAAAAATTTATGTAAGCACTATAATATTTTAATTTAGTGTTTGGCATAAGAAAAATCCATTCGTCGCGTCATTTGGATCGTTTTTCGCGCTTATGCGCATTCCGTCGTAATTAAGCGAACATCGCGTTCGTACGACCAAACGAACCATCATCCAGCATATTTTTGAGTATGTTTTGAGTTCTCTATACTTTAACTTCATTTTAGAGCCTTGAAATGAGGTTAACGGGGTTCAAACGCATCGAAAATCGCTTAAACGGGCTGCAGGGACTAAACCTGTTACTTTTGAAACAATTCTGGAACTGGGAGGCAGTAGCGTAGCGCGAGCCCTAAGGGCCTACCCGTCGCGCTACGCGACTGCATAACCAGACCAGATTAAGTGTTTCTAACATCAGATTTCAGCTGTTTGATCCTCCTCCACATGTTCTAAGTTGCTTAGTCACTAGATAAGAACCATTTTTAGCTACCATGAGTTTCCGACAAGTGTACGGGTTGGATCATGGCACGTTTTCCATGAAACGATCCTAACGGTTACCCGAAAACTATAAATACCCCATCACCCCAACCTCATTTCTTACAAGAATTCTGATTTGAGAGCTCTAAGTTGAAACCATTGTTTCATACCTGAGTTCTTGGATCAGGATTAGCATTCGGGGACCCTTCGTAAGTATTCTTTCGTTCTTTTCCTTATTTTATTGCTTTTAGAGTCAGAAAGTCAAACTTTGTTTGACTTTCAGCGTTGACCAGTAATGGTCAATGCGAAGTTCGTTTGAACTTCGCAAAGTGAGTGTAATCACGTTGGTTATAGTCCCTTGGGACTATGCCCACTGATTACCACGTTGTCTAGGGTCGTAGGGTAGGCGATCTAATAAATCGCCTATACCCTCGAACCCGACCCATTTGGTCGATCATTAGGATCCGACCAATTACATTAGGTGACCCTAGTATAGGGCATAACCTTCCGAGGTTATACCCTATGGTCACATCGTTTAAGTAGTTGTATGATAGGTAGTTTATATGCCTTAGGTAAATTACCAAAATACCCTTTTCATGTATAATTGGTAATTAAGCATATGTAACCTAAACTTTTGTCACATAACTGATTATGTAACATGTTTAGGCATATAACACTTGTCATAGGACTAGTTAGACGGTCCGAACGCGTTTCACGCACACGACGCGTTAAAGTAGCATAAGCTACCTTAATGGGTCGCGATGGGTCGAAAGCACATAGGTTTGGTTTCATTGTAGTATGTAGGCCTTGTTAAACCATATCATATGAGTTCCAATACTCATTTGGTTTACCAAGCCTCATCCTATCCAATCTCTCGATTTAAGTCCGGTTTATTTATATAGTATTGGATTTGCCGACTGATTTCGTGCTCCCTCTAGCTTTGTTTGGTTGTTGTTCAAGACCTCCAAGCATTCTCAGGCGAGTACATTATTCCCCTCTTTTACTGTTTTCAACTGTTTTGGGGTGACTCATATGTGCTAAATGTTTTATCAATGGTTTCAAGAACAATTACAATGTGGTTTCAAGAACAATTACAATATGGTTTCAAGAACAATTACAATGTGGTTTCAAGAACAATTACAATGTGGTTTCAAGAACAATAACAATTATTTCAAGAACGCTAACAATGATTTCAAGAACGAATACAATGATTTCAAAAACTAATAACAATTTCAAAAAGTGAACAAACTTGTCGGTTGTAGTTTACATAACCGATGACATTCATTAGCAATGATCAAGCCGACCAATAGTAGGTTATGGTACCATAGGATCTGACAAATCCCGTTATTTACTGCACCCATTGTTATGTGTAGGGGTTGTGGGTAATGACTGAATCTGTAATTATTAACTTATCCTTTGGTAAGGGTTTGTTAAGAACGAGAGCGAGAGCGAGATGGAGCGAGGAACGCGTCAAGAAGGTTTGAATGTTATTAGAGAATCGACCATTAAGTAGTTTCACAATTAAAACAAGAACGCTTTGAATGATTACAATAACAAGAATGATTGGAACGATTTCACAAAGAGGGTTAACGATTGGGTAAACATTGGGACATGATTTACATTTGATCATGCATTTACACGAAACATAGTATTGGTTTAAACCAAGTTTTACTTCAATACGTTGTTTTGTGCGTTTCACCTATGGTTTAGTTGATGCATTTCACTAGCCATACATATCATTTTGGTTATACATATTACATGATTTACATTTGGGCATGAACATTACTTTGGTGGTTTGGTTTGATTAAGTGATTAAGTAACGATGCGTGTGTAATATGATACAAGCATGGTGGATACGCCGCTGGTACTTCCTATATATAAGTGTTTGTATGGTATTACATATTGTAGCGTTATTTGAATCATTTCAGTTTGAGACATAGAACATTTTATACAAGTAACATACTTTTCACAAGACATTTATTTACAAACAACTTATCTTATACAAACTCATATTACATGGTTATTCAATTAATCATGCATTATTTTCTTATTTATACATATCACCTAAACTTATTATTTTCAAATGATTTACAAAGACAAAGCAAATTACAAGGTTCATGACTAAACATTTTCTTAAACAGAAGTCATGAATCTTATTTTCACAAAACCTATGTACTCGCCAGCATTTCTTTGCTGACCTCGTTTTCACATATGTTTCAGGTATTGTTGGATGATATCGATTGATAAGATGCATGCTCACATAGGACTGGACAAGGCCTTAGTGACTAAATAACAATGATAGACTATGTTTAAATAGAGTATTTAGATTTCAAGACGATGTAATTATTCAATGTTTAATAAAACGAAACACTCTTTGGTATCCATGGTTATGAAACATTAATTCTGTTGCAACACGCCCCGATGTTTCCGCCGCGATTTGTTGTTTTACGCGGTCGGGGTGTGACAGAAAAGATGGTATCAGAGCCAATGGTTATAGGGAATTAGGTTATTAGTAATGGTTTGACCTAGTCTATAACCTTTCTAGGACCCTAACGCGAGTTTACTTGCGTTTAGTCATAAAACAATACTGTCACCTATCCTTAGGTGACAACCACAACAAGAACATAAATTTCAAAACCACTTTGAAAACTAATCATCTGTTCTAGGATGATTAATTACTAGGTTTTGAACCCCTTTGAAATTTCAAAATCTCGTCAAAGTTTTGGGTTTTAAATAATGTGAACATGTGCAAACTGGAAGGGTGAATGCCTGTATTCTGGGTTTTCTGTCTAGGCAAGCACTTCGTATACATCTCATCAGACGCGAGACCAGTTGTGCTTACCTGGGAATTCTTGGGATGAGTGTTCACTTATAGGCGAGCATGTCTTCGCGATACATTATTTTTGACCCATTTACTTTGATTAGTCACCGTCTCATTTGTTTGCCTTAGGTAACAAACAAATGATCGCAATTTTCATGCGTTATCTTTCTGTTTTTGATTTTCCAATAATCTTTCACCTGTTTCTCCCTATGCCTTTCTTCAAGAATGTCTCTTCATCACGATGACGCCCAGATATCTGAGCAAGCAGCCAAAATTCGCTCAGCGAATAGGCGAAGTAGTCCTGAAGACTGTTGAATTAGCTACTGCCATGTATCATCTCCTGGATGAAGCCACTCAAGAGTCACCAAGACAAGCAGGACCTAGTCAGGCGACAACACCATCAGCCAATAAACCAATCGAGGAATCAAAGACCATGGATGAACGATCCCCTAAGAAGTCAAAGAAGCGAAAGGCTTCTCAGAACTTCGCCATGGTCGCTCACAATGGTAAAGCAGTCCCCAACCAACCAGCTCAACCCCCTGCTAGGTGTGTATGGCTTTTCCTATGATACCTACATCAAGGAACTATGTACCTTACAAACTACTCTTGTGATTTCTCTCTTTCAAATGATTGCTCATGATTCCCTCGAAAATTTTAAGTACTCGTTTCACTCTAAGAAACAAAGTACAGAAAATTAAGTGACATTATGAGTAATCGTGCTTTTCGCACATCTGTGCCTTTAAATCCTTGGTTAGATAACTAAGGGTATTTTCAAATCTCATACCCATTACGTTTTGATTTTTCAACATACACAGTACCAGTATTTCAAAACAATCTTCATGATCTCAAAACATTTCATATAGTTTGAAAACAATTTTTCTAGATGCATTGTCTATGTTATTTCAAAAACATTGGCCATGTTATCAAAACCAACCTTTCTAATTTCAAAATATTTCATATAGTCTGAAGACAATATTAACACAATACATTTTCTGATCAAGTGCATGATTTCGAAAAGCATCATTCATGTCTTTCAAAAACCTTATACATAATTTCAAAATTCATATCGCATGATTTTAAAACATTTTTGTAAATATATCTACCTAATACACCTACTTTATGATTTCAAAAAGTATTATATATAAGGTTTCAAAAACGTTAAACACATTTTTCTTAAAAGAACCCCATGCATAGTTTTCAAAAATATTTTCCTCATACATTGACTTAACCTTCAAAATTCTGCTTCATAAGTCGCCTTGACATATCAAGCATCTCAACTTCATAAGCATTTTACATCATGTTTTGACCTAAGCACATCCAGTGCAAGGTTTCAAAACATCTTCAACTTCTAAAATTCATATGGGATCTTTTTATCTTTACAATTAGATCCTTGTGGATGATTATCGTTCAAATCAGAGTCCTTAATTGGATTCCTTATGTACCTTAATTCGAACACTTCGGTTCCTAGTAATCGAAATCGAATTTTCTTTTTGAATCTTTCTATCTTTATAGTTGGATTCTTGATAACGTTTAAAGTACCAAATGAAATCCACGGAATGGATTCCTAGTGTGCTTTAAATGCATGTACGTAATTTACAAGACAAATTAACGAACAATTTTGTGGTTATATGATATGTGTTTATGTGTTCTCCTCTATGTTTTTGTGTGTTACGATTTTTTCAAATCCTCATAGAATCTTTCATATCTTCATATGAGGGATTCATAGTAGGATATTCAAAAAGTACTACCTTAAATCCTTATGGGCTTCTACGTAGTAGTTAAGACCCTTGGGTTATATAGTACCATTCCATGATTCGATGAGAGACCCTTGAGTGGTCTAGTCTAAAAGATTGATTCACAATTTGGTTAAAGAACGACATCTA
>JARYGA010038581.1:0-66369 GCA_030545235.1 Helianthus tuberosus
CAAAGTTGATGGCTTACGGACCGTAAGCCATCACCCTTACGGTCCGTAAGCAGGGGTCAGATGCAGAAACTCGTTTTGACTGCTGTTAACAGCTCTTCAACACTCCAAAGGCCAATGCCACATGTCAATCTCTGGTGGTGGGGGCAAATTGAGTTACCATAACATTCCTACACATGTACGGATGAGATTCGAGCACGGTATTCGATAAACGATCCTAACGGTTGTCCAAATACTATAAATACCCAACCCCATTCAACTCAAAACCCACAAAATCTGATCTAAAAGCTCTAAGTTGAAGCCATTGCTTCATACCTGAGCTACTTGGATCAAGATTAGCTTTCGGGGACCCTTTGTAAGTGTTCCTTCGTTCTTTTATCGCTTTTCGAGTCCGAAAGTCAAACTTTGTTTGACTTTCTGCATTGACCAGTTTATGGTCAATGTGAAGTTCGTTTGAACTTCATAACGTGAGCGTAATCACGATGGTCATAGTCCCTAGTGACTATACCTACTGATTACCACGTTATCTTGGCTCAGTGACGAGTCGTAGTTTCGGCCAAAATGCGCATTCGTGCGTATTTTGTAACCAAACTACTCTTGGGTATCAAAACCGTTTGTTTTGATACCAAACCTGTTTTCTAAACTTAGTTAAGCATGTTTTAACATGCTTAGCTCGTCACTTTTAGTTTAGTGCTTATATAGGGTCGTAAGGTAAGCGATCTAAACAATCGCTTATACTTTCGAACCCAACCCGTTTGGTCGATCATTAGGATCCGACCAAACACATTTGGTGACCATAGTATATAGGGATTAACCTTCCGAGGTTATACCTTATGGTCGCTTCGTTTAAGTAGTTGTATGATAGGTAGTTTATATGCCTTAGGTAAATTACCAAAATGCCCTTTTTACGCCAAAATTCATTTTAAGCATATGCAACATAACTTTTGACATCTAAACTGATTTGGTAACAATATTAGAGATGTTAAGGCATATTTCACTTGTCATAGGACTAGCTAGGCATTCCGAACGCGTTTTACGCGAACGACGCGTTAAAGTAGCATAAGCTACCTAAACGGGTCGTAATGGGTCGTAAGCACTTAGGTTAGGTTTCGTTTTAGTATGTGGGCTCTGTTAAACCATATTTCATGAGTTCCCATACTCATTTGGTTTACGAACCCTCATTCTATCCGATCCTCCGATTTAGGTCCGGTATATTAACATAGTTACCTATATTAGGTGTCGTTTGATATCCGTGATCTCTAGCATTGTTTGGTTGTTACTCAAGGACTACTAAGCAATCTCAAGTGAGTACATAGTCCCCTCTTTTATTGTTTTCAAACTGTTTTGGGGTGAAACACATGTGCCTACTTGTTACTTTCATGTTTTTCCATGTTTTCATATCATATGCTTGTTATGTTCAATAGTACACTTATAGTACATGATTTCATTGTGTTTTATGCTATGTATGCCCATTGTGTGCATACTTAGTACATTGTTTTACATTACATTTTATGCTATGTATGCCCATTGTGTGCATACTTAGTACATCATTTTACATTACATTTCACGCTATGTATGTTCATTTGATTACATACTTAGTGCATTGTTTTCACATGCTTACATTTTTGGTATGACATTTGGTTTGTTCAAATGAGACAATGTACATTCATTAACATTAGCTACGCCGCTCATTAGTAGGTAATGGTACCATAGGAATTGACAACTCCCGTTCCTGAACCCTAGGTTTGTTTGGGTGGAAGGAATGACCGAATTCGATAAACATAACAACAAGATAGACCTTTAAATTCGTTTAGGGGTTTATCGCCACAGTCACAAGGCTTGGATGTATGCATTTTCACAATACCGCATAGATGTTCATATCAGTATAGCATGCATTTGTTCCACAAAACATAACTTTGATTTAAACCATGTTTTACTTCAATACCTTGTTTTTGTGCATTTTACATATGGTTTGGTTGATATATTTCACTTACCATACATAAACATTTTGACATTGATATACATAATTCATGATTTACATTAGACATAAACATTTTGACATTGATATACACAATTCATGATTTACACTAGACATAAACATTTTGACATTGATATACACAACACATTTTTACATTTGATTATACCTAAACATTTTTACAATGGTGGTTTGGTTTGAGTAAGTGATTTAAGTAAGTGATTTAAGTATCGAGGCGTGTGTAATATGATACAAGCATGGTGGATACGCCGCTGGTACTTCCTATATATAAGTGCTTGTATGGTATTACATATCGTAGCGTTATTTGAATCATTTCAATTTAGACATATAACATTTTTACAAATAACATACTTTTCACAATACATTGTTTTACAAACAACTTATCTAATACAAACTCATTTTACTTGGTTATTTACTTAACCATGTATTATTCTTTTATACATATATATCATTTGGTTTATTTATCACTTTTCAAATGATTTACAAGACAAAGCAAATTACAAGGTTCATGACTAAACATTTTCTTAAACATAAGTCATGAATTCTATTTTCACAAAACCTATGTATCTCACAGGCATTTTTATGCTGACGTACCTATTTTCACATGTGTTTCAGGATATGATGCATAGGACTTATCAAGATACACTTAGGCGGACTTGGGCCTTAGTGACAATAAAAGATGCAAGACTAGTTATTTATGTTATATTTCTTTGATTGTCAAGACATTGTAACTCTTCTAATCAATAAAACAATATTTCAATTTCCATGTGTTATGAAACAATGATTCTGTTACAACACTCCCCGACGTTTCCGCCACATTTTGTTGTTTTTCGTGGTCGGGGTGTGACAATTTTGGTCAGAGCTGAAAGTCAAATTGTTTGACCTTTAGCTCAAAATAGCTAAAATAATGAAAGAACTTGGAAGAGTACTTACTTGTGTTGAAGAACACTATAAGAACTTAGATTAGGAGGTCTCCAAAAGCTGGAAAGAACTCCAATAGTGAGGGAGAAAAAAATGTGAATGAGCAAAGAAAATGGAAGAATTAGCTTGCTATTTATAGTAATTTGGAGGCCACAAGATCATTACAAGTGTCCCATGAGGTGGTATTGATCAAAGGAGGGCTTAACACTTGTCAAATGGTGGAACAAAGCTGGAAAATTTGAGTTCTTGGGCTCCAAGAAAAGGAAACTAGGGGCTGTCAAAAATTCTATTGTTGGGCACCCCTTACGGACCGTAAGGGGCCCACATACGGTCCGCAAAGGCGTGGCAAGGGTAGAAACTTTGGCTGTTTGGCAGATTTGGCCCCTGGACTTGTTTTGTCACGTTTTGTCACTCTTAACCCAATTTTTAGGTTATATAAAGATGTTAAGGCATATGTAACTTGGATTTTGCCCGGAAATGTCATGGATTTCGATTCGTTCAGTTGTACGGTTACGCATTTCGCAAATAACGCATAACGCTTTATCGAACACCAAAATGATCGAAATTGCGTAACGATTGGCATTTTTGCATTCTTATCTATAAAATACAAGATTTTATAGAATACAAAAATATTCAGATTTGTACACATGGTCCGTATTCAAAAATACGAAAATGGGCAGACTTTCGCAGTTTGTCGAAAATAGTCCCCAGGCATGTATAAGCGTGTTTTTGTCAAACCTAACCCTTCAAAACTTATATCTAAGTTATGTAAAGGGTATTTAGGGTATGTGTAGCTTGTGTCCTTGTTCCAGATTGTACGTCATGTTAAACTGATTACATTTGAGTATCAGTTAACGAATTACTTCCAGAAAAGTTTTTGGGAGTTCAAAATTGTACAAGGAATGAAAATGTGCAAATGTCACACCTAAAGTCCGTACTTGGAGATTCCACTAAGTTAAGGCTGCATTTAGCCGAAGACTATTCATTCACGTAATCGTTTACTTAGGAGTACATTACTAGTATGACTAACTGACTCCATTATCTTTATTTAGCAGACAAACCTATCGCACCTCTCGTACCAACGAGATCTCGTGGCTTACGGTCTGGGAGAGCCTTAGAATTAAACATTGTGTGATCGCATCTTCGGGTGTGGTATTGTCACTCGTTCCCAGTCGATTGGGATTTTAACTACTTGGACTACCGGTACCATCAGTACTGTCACTAGTGTTGACTCAATATCCTCATGTTGTGCAATTTTCGCAACCTCGTGTTGTTCAATTAAAAACTCTAGTTCGACTTCATTTGTAAGATGCTAATTAACTAACCCCCTTGGGTGTATACCTTCCTTTCGGCGCCATGTTCCTTTTTAATACTCAATATTAAAAGAACTTAGACATATATTTAGATAAATATATTCTATCATGCTGCTAAGAGTTAAGAATGCAATCGGTTATGAAAGCCTCAAGATCGCATTGTTCATGTAAGTCTTGAAACAATGATAACGTGAATAACCGCAATCCAACATGTGTAGTACCTCTTGCGTTTGTCGGTCATATGTCTACATGAAAAAGAAATAATTTGCTGAGGAGGAGAAACCAAACTGTCGCTCCATCCTTACAGCATGTATTCCATACTTCATGGACCTCGATCGTCCAAAGTAGGAAAACCCTTCGCCGCCCTATCCCATGTGACGAATACGTTGATATCCCTTGAGCTCCACAATTTCCAATAAAATTTTCATAATTTCCATAGATGTCGAACAAAATGCAATGAGAAAGTTGCAGCATAACTTATGCCATACCATCATTTGGAGATAAGACAAATGTCAAATGACGGAGTTTAACCACTTCCAATAACTAAGATAAGGGAAGGTGTCATAGACACCAAGGAACTAACCTATGTACAAGAATCCTAGAATGTTGAGGAAAATCCTCCCTGGGTGGCTAACAAGTTTTGTTTGTTTAGATGACTAGTCTCAGCCAACTCGTGATATAGATCGAATGTTAGGTGCGAACAAATACGTGTGGTCTTCCGGTATCGTAGGGTGTTAAAGTAACCACCCTGGTTAGTTTTCTACTAGATAGAAACTTGAACAACTTAAGAATTTCGAATAGATAGTGATCATTAGCTTGACCGCTGGTGTGCGTTAAGTGTGATATGATTTTATTGATATTTTAAGCCCATTTTACGCATTAGTCAAGTATTAAATTTATAAAACACGATATTATACTAACACTAAACACACACTTGGGCAAGTGCACCCATCGTGAGCGTAGTATAGTGTTGGTAAGATACCGAGGTCGTCCAAGGACACAAGAGCTTTTAATACCGGTTTATCCTCAACGTCTAATCGATCTAAATTTTTGAGAAAAGTTTTGAAACATATAAATAAAAACTAAAAATAAAAAGATAAATAAAAATAAAAACAGATAGACAAGATAGAATCACTTGGATCCAACTCGTCTTTAATGTATCCTTTGATGATTTTCGCACTTTCGGACTTTTTAAGAGATTATCTTAGTTATAGTAGTAGGCCCCTCTTTTGAAGGTGACGTTACCCTCAACCCAGTGGTTTGAGTCAGCAGGGATACAATCCCAAAGGGTTGGAATATTGAAAGATAATTAAGTTAGTTATTAATGCGAAAAGTGGTAGGCCCTCTTTTGAAGGTGATGTTACCCTCGGCTAAGTGGTTTGAGTCAGCAAGGATAAAATCCCAAGAAGCCGGTTTAAAGTATTAATAGTAGTTTATAGATGAGGGGTTCAAGCTATTCGCACCCCCGCCATCCAATACAAGTGGGTATTGAAGGAGGTCCTAGTAAGCTTGAACCAGGTCCTTGTAGGATCTATACACTGAACGAGGCAAGAACTTTACCAAACCATTCCCCTAACCCCCGACCAGGTAGTCAACGCGATTTATATAGACCGTAAAGACATAAATGATGCAATCATTTACTTTATATAGACAGTAAAGTAACCTTAAGACACCACGAGAAAATGATAAAGAAAATGCACCTTCAACATAAGAAACTAGTTATTAAAGTCATTAATACAAACCCAAATAAAAAGTGCCGAAAGATTAAAAATCAAAAGTAATACATAAAAGACTTGTCTTCACCAAGTGATGTAAGAGACTTAACCAAACATGGCCTTTGATTGGCAAGAACCCATACAATCAATCTTGGATCCCGAGACTACTATACACTCTAAAGATGGATGGTGGATGGTGGTGGTGGGTGTTGGTGTTGTAGTGGTGGTGGAGTGGTGGCAAAGTGGGAGAGTAGTGGTTTGCCAAGGAATGCCTTTCAAGTGAACCAAGCACCCCCTTTTATAGCCAGAACAGAGCTCTGGCCATGGCCCCATCTCCAGTGGGCACGCCCCCGTGGCCAGCATCTTCTCTTCCTTCATTAATTGCAATAGTCAGCAGAGGGCCCCACACGACCCCGTGTCTCCTGGGCACGGTCCCGTGGTCAACTCTTTGCTGTACTATCAAGATTCTGCGTATCTTTGCGTTGACCACGCCCCGTGTTGAGATGGGCACGCCCTTGTGGTGGGCGTGGAAGCTTCTACAGGTTTGTCTTTTGTGCAGGCTCCTGACCATGCCCCATGCCTAGCTGGGCATGGCCCCGTGGTCGGGCTCTGTTGCCTTGTTTTTGCTTTGGGAGATGCTGCCGATGGGTCAAGCATGTCACGTTTATTCCTTCTTTTTGTATTTATATTGGTTTTGGTTGCTTATTTGCTCCTTTTGTTCTTTTAAGCTCGTTTGGTCCTGTAAATTCAAAAGGAAGAAAGAAACACGATTTTTCCAACATTAGTACTAAAAAGGGGTTAGTTTTATGCCTTATTTGATGTAATTTATATGTTGGATTTTGCACACATCAACCGAAGAGCCCACCCGGACTCCTATGCACTACAAGTTGTTATTATGTGGGCCCCTATAATAATGAATTGCCTTGCATGGTCACCTTAGAGTTCTATCATTCAAAGCAGATGATCAGTCAGAGAGGGGATACTACTGTCTGCATACCTTCAACATAGAGCGGAGCTTTGTGATGGTCCACGTGCCAACGTCTGTTATCATTACTCGCGGAATAGTACGACGTTAGACGAAATAGAAATAGAGAGAATTCGTAACAATAGTAACTGGAGGGGCACCTTCAAGATGAATACTTCATCTTCCTTGTCTGGACAACAGTGTCGTTAATCACGGATAATATGAGCCACAAGGACCTCGTCCCACTAATAGAGTTGTTGTCCAAGGCTACTACCTCCGCCTCGTCGTCACTACCGAAGTCAGGCATCTCCACATTCAAAGGAAAACAACCATCTTCTACGGCATCAAGCTTAATGTCTCACTTAGTGATCACATCCGTCATAAGCTCCGCAATAAACGCGAGGTCGACATTTTCATCGTGCGAGTGAAGAATAATAATAGAATTCGAAGTCGAAGGTATTTTCGTTCTTGGCAAAATATTCCGTACAACACATATCACATTACATATATATATATATATATATATATATATATATAGGGGATGGTTCAAATGAAAACCACTTTTATTATGAAAACTCCAAAACTAACTAAAAAAAGCGTAAAAAACACACCAAATTTTTTTTTTCAATTTTTTTATAAAAAATCGCAGGTTTTTGTATATAAAAAAAATTTGTATTACACATGTGTATGTGTACTACACATGTGTAGTGTTACACATGTGCACTACAAAAAAGAAATTTTTTTTTTTAATTTTTTTTATATACTAAAAGTAGCGAAAATTATTATGCAAAAAAACAAATTTTGGTATGTTTTTTGGCATTTTTAATTAGTTTTCGAGTTTTCACAATAACTAGTGGTTTTTGTAGGTCCCTCTCGAGGATGAGATAAAACCTTATCCTTGTTATATCAAACACACTAGCGAGTGCGGAATCCAAGCTAGCATGCAACCGAGATTTTATACGAGAACAAGCACAAACACAACACACAAGATTCACCGATTAACACCACATGTATTAATACGTATGAAAGGTCCGGTTACAAGCTCAATGTTTACAGATATGTTCTATAAACTCTCACAGTGTGTGTGTGCTCTCCTGTCTCTCTCTATCTTCTCTGTGTCTAACTTTTTCAACTCTGATGAACACAACACACTACATGGGTATATATACCCGACACAGCAGGTCTGGTCGAAGGATCAGACAGAGTGATCGAAAGATCATCTATCGACCAGAAGACCCATCGAAAGATCACATACACCACGAAGGATGATATCCTTCGTGGTCTATCCTTCGAGTTCATCCATCGAAGGTTATGTTTCGAACTCATCTATCGAGGTCCATCTTTCGAGCTCATCATCGAAGGATATAAGACAATCCTTCGATGACACATCCTTCGACACAGCTAGCTTACAACATTTCTCTAACTGTTTGGTCAAGTCAAACCAGGAGGATGGTTGACTTGGTCAAACTTACATCAACCTTACATTAAAGACATCGTTTTGTACATGACGAAATACAGACAAAGTACAGACACAAGTGCACCAACAAACTCCCCCTTGGCTGTAGCTTTGTCTCGATCTTCGTGTCTTCAAGTCTTCAAGGCCGAGTCGAACCGAGCCGAGTCGCGTCCACACAAAGTGCATCAACAAACTCCCCCTTGGACGCTACTCGTGATGGTTCGTCTTCTGTCACATTCATGTCGGAGGATCTTCAAAGTCTTCACGCGTCGTGAGTAGAAAGTGTATCAACAAACTCCCCGTTTAATGTAGAAAGTGTGTTGACAAACTCCCCCTTAGATTGAACTCTCCATTGAGTCATGCTCGTGAATCTTTTGACTTGTCAATTCTTCAGATCCTTGTGGTGTTGATGAAGGGACAACGGCAACTCGATCATTTATCCTTTGAGTGCCTCCACTTCGTGTCTTCATTCCAAAGCTTTTCATCGACCATGTTCTCCTCGCCTTTAGCATCTGCACATGCAAGAAAGCTAAACGCATAATGAGAACAACCGCTTGGAATATAATTAACATTTAAACTAACGACACATATGAGATCAAATCTCAATCAACCACCAACCGACAGCAGTTTGAAAGTTTAGAAAAATATTCATTTTAAACTTTTAACTTTCAAAACTCGTTAACTTCGACTGTTTATGAAGATGCAATTGTTTTCCAGCTTAAAATCAGGATTTTGGGTAGGATAGACTCGAGTTCCAACATCGGTCGATCAAAAATAAACTAGAGGAAAATCTTTTTGGATTTTATGAAGTTTATATTAAAACACACCTAAAATCTTTTTGAAATTTTCATTTTTCAGATGGAAGGCAATAAATAAATATATACAAAGATGCATAAACAGGAAACATTAAATAAATATTTACAGACATTCTTTTTGCGAGTTTCGAGGGTAAGAGAATCATATCAGTGTAACGGTCATGCCAAAACGCTCTTGTTTTTCAATTAGTTAACATTAAGATAAGCATCCTATAACAATTATCGGTATTGTTGTCCACATAAGCTCAACTTATCATTTGTAATCATGGCGAGGGGATACTTTAAGGTATAATTTATACTTACCGACCGGTGTTCATCCACATCACGACACATTCCCGTATCAAGGTATGCACGAGGATTCATCTTACCGGTGAGTATACCGATTATCATCTGTTTGACCGTATATGATGTGAGATTCTCACTTATTTTGATTGAAAACAAGTCCTATGTGATAGAATCACTTATTTATGAGGAACTTGATTTTCGATGCATGAGGGCACAGGAGCAAGTCCGTGAACAGGTCAGTACTTTCGTACAGCAGAGAGACGAACTTGACTCCTGGATGAATGTGATATTTTATCACTTATTTGTTTGGACATGTGATTGTTGATCACTTATTGAGGTCGTATGCAATATGTACACGTATGTATAGTATCATGGAAGATCTAGACTTGCGTCCCCGTTATTTTTCGGTAAAAGATACAACCATGATACCCAGATGATAAGCAGCATAAAGACCGAATATCTCAGAACCTCGGCAATCTCTCAAACGAAATTTCGGTACTAAGACCATATGCCAATGAATGGTTCCCACCCAGTCTTCAGTCGGATTTAAGTTTATATCACCCTGCACACTTTAAAATGATTGTGAGCCTACCGATACATCTTATATAGAGCTGCTTATCGCTTTTCATTTAAGGTTTAAAGAGATTTAGACAGACCACTGATGTACTATCATTTTCTCTTTTTCTCGCCAGGAAACTCATTTTTGTTTTTTTTTTTTTATTGTTTTTGTGTTTTTGAAATTTTTCGATGTTTTTGGGTTTTCAGATTTTGAATTACTCCCCCTAAAATCAACAAACTATGACAAATTTAAAAGACACAAAGGTATTTACAAAAATGATTTTCCGATGTTGGTTAACTCATATTTCACCTAAATGCCGTTTACCAAAATTAAGTTTTAATCAGAAATGATTTAGCGAATTTTGGAAAACTCAGTTGGCATGTCGGTAAGCGGTGCGGACCATGACAACATTGTCTGGCCAAAGAGTGCTGTACTAGATAATAATTCACAAAGCAGCTTAAATATCGACAAGTATAGGAGAGATTAGAAATTTAAAACCGTATCCTGCAACTGCATCGTGCATTGTAAGGAATCTGAGAGCTCTCCCAAACTGGATATCCACCCGGTGTGGATATCAAAGTCGATTCTTTGTAGCTACTTAGAAATCTCTTGAGAGCAACAAGATCAGAAACCTTTGGGTCCGGCTGGTCTTCCACATTGCACCAGCGAAGGTTTTAGTCTTTCTCTTTCAGAAGTAGTGTGCGGTTGTTCAAACCATGCCAAGGCATCCGCACACCCGGTTGGTTTGTTCAACAAACACATTTTCTTCAATCACACCACAAAGAAATGTACACTGCACGTTCATCTTGTAGTTGTTGAACTTCAGCCGTGCTGCAGGTGCGTACATTTTGATTTGAATCTATCCCGGGGACCCGATCAAAGCCTTGAACATTCACATTTTGAAATGATTTTCATTTTGTCGAAGCTTTTCAATCTCTTTCAACAGACATTTCTGTTTCCCTTAACTTTTTCTCTCCATCAAAGGCAGCAATTTCTTCTGTTGCCTATTTTGCGCAAAGATGCTCCACTATCAACCATCTTACGACTATCGAAAGTTCCTCCTGGAATATCCTACACACTCACTCAAAAATTAGTTGGAGAGAGGGACCCAAGCCTTTGTGGACTTGGGTCGTCCTTGATCATCAAGAAAAGTGATTTCAATCACTTGATGATTAGGAAAAAGAACTTGTGGTGCTCCCCCTGACTGAATTACCTGTTTTTGTTTCCAAGCTGTTTGTTCTTTACCAGTATTTGCATTAATTGTTTTAGCATTTACTGGTTTTACAGTTTTAGGTTTTGCTTGAACAGGTTTTTCTTCTTTGACCTCTGATTTTAAGGCCTTCTCAATTACCTTTTGATTCTTTTGTTTTAACTTCTTTTCCCTTTCTTTCAAGACACGTGGGTCTTGTTTCGGGGAAAAGGATCGTTTTTGGTAATTGGTTTCTTGGGGAGCACTTGTTTTTGCCTTCAACTTTTTCAGGTATGGGCAGTATCTTACAATATGCCCAATTGTGCCACACTCAAAGCACATTCTCCGCTCTACAAACCTCGGAGAAACATGTTGATGACCAGACGAAGAACCAGACCATGAACTTTGTGATCTAGACGTGCTTGGACCTAAATCACATCCGTTGGTGTGTTGGGTGTAATTATTCTGTTCATTTCGTTTTAAAATTCTAACTTGTTTTATAAAATCAAGGTTAGATTTATCCTGAAATGTTTCAAGTTTGTCTGAACCCGTGGATCCAACAAAGTTCACTTTCGGTTCTCTTTTCTTAACAGGAGCTCTTTTGTTTTGCACCCATTGTTGTTGAACCTTAGGTGCTTGAACATTCTTGTTCTGAGCCTTCTTTCCCCGTATCTTACCTTTTCCGGAGTTGACTTGTTGTTTTCGCTCAACTGATGGTTTTTGGTTTCCGTATTGTTTTCTAATTTGTTCACACGGAATTGGATCACATTGAGTGACGGTAATTTTGCCACTTTTGTTTCCCAAAAACTTGTCAGTACATCCTTTAAAAATTTGCTCAATTAAATCTTGATTTACATTTTTAATTGGAAAATCTTTGTTAGAGTAAATTTTGTCATCTCCTTTGAGCGTGTACAACAAGTTATTCTCTTCACTTGTAGAAACAAGGGACTCCATTGCTTTTGACATTTCAGTCTTACTCGGTTTCACTGGTGGATCACACAGGATGTGATTCTCAATTGGAATATCTGTTGTAACCGAGTTAGACTGTTGTTTCACAATTTCTTCAGATTCATCATCCGAAGAATCAGCATCCTCAACAATGGGAGGACTCTGTTCCTTAACACACGACGAATCTGTCTGATTCTCAGATTCAGATTCTGATTGACCCGAGGATGATGTACCAGTTGTGAACCCAAGGCCTGCTGCAAAGTCATCTAGACCGAGTGGCACAGTAGGTTCAAAACGGGGCATATCCTCGTCATCAGGCGATTTGGAGTAATTGTGATTCATTGGGGGAGGACATGATCTGAATCCAATACATGGTTTATCCCCCTTTTTCTTTCTCTCTTGAACGTCAATGATGTGATCCAATACAAAGCGGGAATTGGAATAGCTTTCCAGTTTCTGCTTAATTGTTTCACATTCACATCGAGCTGTTGCCAATTCTACCATTTGCTTTTCAATTGTGTCAATAAGATTATTGTTGGCATGTTGTTTTCGCAAAACAGCCTTTTGTAATTCTGAAACATCATGTTTTAATGACGCAATTGTTGCTTTAAACTCCTTTTCATTTCTGGTTAAAAACACGTTAGCTTCAGTTGCTTTAGCAAGATCTACAATCAATTCTTGATTGTGTTTGCATGTGATATCATATTTCTCTTGCAAAGCCTCGTGTTTGCTTTGCAATTCACAACACTCATCATTCCTTGAAACATGTTTGTCTTGCAAGTCAAACAAACTAGCTTGTAAAGCATCATGTTTGCCTTGCAACTCAGACATGTTTGCTTCTAAATCAGCATTTTTAACACGCAAACTATCACAGTTATCACAACTAGCTACAGTGGGTTCATCGACACATACCTGACCTGATGAACTGTCGACATTAGCCATAAAGGCTGAATGGAGAGAAGACGGAGAGTAAGCAGCTTGATCCACATGATCATTCCCTGAGGTGGAGGATTCTTCATCTGAGCTTCCACTATAACCAGAAGAGTCTTCATCCTCAGAAGAGTCACCACCATTGGCGGACGATTCTCCACCACTGGCGTGCTTTAAATCCCTAACGACTTCAGCAAAACATGCTGTTCCACCATTTCCTCCTTCTCCAAGCTGAAGCGACCAATCACAACCCTCATCTATTTGAACCAACAGCCCCCGGTTGGTATTTGATGACCCTGCTTGGCCTTGGTTGTTGACAGGTATCAACGTACGAACATTGTTCCTGTTCT
The DNA here is from genome assembly GCA_030545235.1 of Helianthus tuberosus. Lineage (NCBI taxonomy): Eukaryota > Viridiplantae > Streptophyta > Magnoliopsida > Asterales > Asteraceae > Helianthus > Helianthus tuberosus. The sequence goes on from JARYGA010038581.1 coordinate 13,439, forward strand.
GGTTCTGCTGGTTGCCTTGATTTCTGAAGGGGTTTTGGTTTCCATGCTGAGCTGGTCTTGTGCATTCCCTTTTGAAATGACCCCGTTCACCACAGTTAAAGCACGTTACAGCTTGCTTGTCGAACCCATACTTGGTGTCTTTCTTGCTTTCCAAGTTGGTTCTTCCCGTCCTTTCCATAAACTCCTTTGCTCTTCGAATTGCACTAGCAAGAGCCCATTTGATATCCATCATTTCAAACTCTTCCTTATCCACTTGCTGATAATCTTCATTGGTTAGATTGATATTCCCAATCTGACCTGCGACTAATCCACAATAAGCACTAACCAAGGTATTCAACATCTCCATATGCTCCTTGGCTACTTCGACACTGACTTTGGAAAAGTTGGAAGTGTCTAGTCTGACTGTGTTAGGATTGGAAGTGGCTTGAAAGTTTGAGGAGCTTCCATAAAACCCTTGCTGTTGCGGTTGTTGCTGCTGAGCTGTCGGTTGTGCATTCGGTATTGAAAACATCGTGTAAGCTGAAGGATCAAACTGATCTGTTGTTGAAGGTCCGGTGTTTGAGATGAAGGCTGTTTGAAGCTTCGCATGTTGAGAGGCTGGTCTTTCTCCACTGATACCTCCTGCAATCCCAAAGTACATCTCTGGATTTTGAGGAGTTAGTGTTCGTTTTGCCTTAAGCTTTTCTTCTACATCCTTGTTCTCCAGTTTTTGAATCAACTCATAAACGTTGATTGTGTCTAGAACACCATTTTCTTTGAGAATTTCAAGATAACTGCTCCACTTTGCTGGTAAGCTATCAGCGAATCTCTTCACCATTTCTTGTGGAGTGGCAGTGACTCTAAAACCAAACATCTCACTCAACAAGTGATGGAACCTTGTAGATAACTCTGCCAAAGTCTCATTCTCCATACACGTGAAACCTTCAAACTCTTTCTTCAGTAATTCTTGCTTGATCTTTCTAGATTGAGCATTTCCTTCACACCGTAACGTTAGCATATCCCACAAGCTTTTAGTGGTCGTGCAGTAAACAAACTGGTGGTAAATGTCTTTGTGAAGAGCTTGTGTGAGAATCATGAATGCCTTCTTTTCTAACTCAAATTTCTTCTTATCATCATCAGACATAGTGCTGTAAGTTTCTGGATTAGATCCTGCAACTTCCAAATCATGGTCAAATGCGGTGAAGAAGCACATCCATAGATCTTGACCTTGCCCCTGAACATAAGTTCTCAGCCTTTCTTTCCACCATCCCCAATCATTGATATGATTTAGCTTTGGTGGTTTCGTGCTTGTACCAGTTTCACTGTCGTTCTGCATCATAGATTGAATGCTGTTGCTTTGATTTGTGACCAATGCCCATTGATTTGCAGTTATCATTGCAGCTTGAGGTGGGGCAATAGCCTGCATCCATGCTTTGTTGAAATCTGACGCAGATTGCGTAGCTGATGATTGAGTAGCTGATGTTTGTGGAGTCATAGATGTTAGAGTCCACGCGGTTGGATCCCACTGACCATTTGTTCCCATTTTATAAAAATTAATATATTAAGTGAAAATTGATTTAAAAATGAAAACAAGTTTTCTCTTTAAAAATTTAATTTTCACAAACTATGTTAATTTATCGAGAGATAACAAACAGCCGAAAGATTCTTGATCGAAAGACCTGAAACACAAACTGTTAAACACAAACAGATTAATGATCGAGAGATCAATACCTGTTCGAAGGATCAACAGGGTTCGAAGGATCTCTGTTGAATTTCGAACAATGTTTTTCGAAAGATTCTCCAACCGAAGGATCCTTATCTTTCGAAAAAGTACTGTACACTGAAAGATGATTTCGAAAGATGACTTCGAAAGACTCCCCAGTCGAAGGATCCTTGTCTTTCGAAAATGAACAGTAGACCGAAAGATGAATGTTTCGAAATGATTCCTAGGTTCGAAGGATGATGATCTATCGAACCTCCACTGATCGAAAGATGGTCTTTCGAGTTCGAAGGATATCTTTCGAACGGTTCTGACACAGTTGACAATCGGTGACAAGTTGGTGAAAAAGTTGACGGGTTGGTGAGAACTTTCGGCAGAAAGTATGTTCAGACCATATCTTTCAGGTCTGAACATGCAGGTTTTTCACCAACCGGGTAATGATCCCAATATTTTAATCAGTTTACAACTTTCAAAGCACAAACAAGTTCCAATATTCAAATTTTAAGATCAAATGTGTATTTTTATGAAGAACACTATGAAGACTTCAAGAACACCAACCAGAAAAACAAGAATTTCGGTGAACCGAAACTCTCCAAACAAACGATTTTGCTAAGATGTTTATCAAAAACCAACAACTAACATGTAAACATGAAAAATAACAAGGTTTTTAACAAAACATCAAGCAAAAACAGAAAGATTTCCAGAAAAATATGAACTTTAAACACCCGGAAAACACCCGAAAACACTCGGTTTTAACAAGGAGAAGAGCCAAAGCTCTGATACCACTTGTAGGTCCCTCTCGAGGATGAGATAAAACCTTATCCTTATTATATCAAACACACTAGCGAGTGCGGAATCCAAGCTAGCATGCAACCGAGATTTTATACGAGAACAAGCACAAACACAACACACAAGATTCACCGATTAACACCACATGTATTAATACGTATGAAAGGTCCGGTTACAAGCTCAATGTTTACAGATATGTTCTATAAACTCTCACAGTGTGTGTGTGCTCTCCTGTCTCTCTCTATCTTCTCTGTGTCTAACTTTTTCAACTCTGATGAACACAACACACTACATGGGTATATATACCCGACACAGCAGGTCTGGTCGAAGGATCAGACAGAGTGATCGAAGGATCAGACAGAGTGATCGGAAGATCATCTGTCGACCAGAAGACCCATCGAAAGATCACATACACCACGAAGGATGATATCCTTCGTGGTCTATCCTTCGAGTTCATCCATCGAAGGTTATGTTTCGAACTCATCTATCGAGGTCCATCTTTCGAGCTCATCATCGAAGGATATAAGACAATCCTTCGATGACACATCCTTCGACACAGCTAGCTTACAACATTTCTCTAACTGTTTGGTCAAGTCAAACCAGGAGGATGGTTGACTTGGTCAAACTTACATCAACCTTACATTAAAGACATCGTTTTGTACATGACGAAATACAGACAAAGTACAGACACAAGTGCACCAACAGTTTTCATTTGAACATTCCCATATATATATATATATATATATATATAGGATAAAGATCATGTGAGAAGTCGTAGGCTATTTGAGAAACTTGAGAAGCATTCTGGACCACACATTTTCCCTAAGCAAAAAATGCAAAAAAAGGTAAAAAAAAAATGCAATTTTTTTTTTGGAAAAATCGCAGCTTTTTCTTTAAGGATTTAATTTTTTTTTTAATTTTTTTTTTTTGGGATTTATACACATGTGTATATTGTTAATCTTTTAACTATACATATATGTATATTGTCAATTATACATATATGTATATACATGTTTAAAATTGAAAAACAAGTGTTATTTATGGTTTAGCATTAGTATTTAGGGTTTAGCATTAGGGTTTAAGGTTTAGCTTTATGGTTTAGGGTTTAGCTTTAGGGTTTAGCATTAGGGTTTAGCAATAGTATTTAGGGTTTAGCATTAGGGTTTAGCTTTTGGGTTTAGCATTAGGGTTTAGCTTTAACTTTTGGGTTTAGCTTTATCTTTAGGGTTTGCATTAGGGTTTAGCATTAAGGGTTTAGCTTTAGGGTTTAGTTTTAGCTTTAGGGTTTACCTTTAGGGTTTAGCATTATGGGTTTACCTTTAGGGTTTAGAATTAGGGTTTAGCATTAGGGTTTAGAATTAGGGTTTAGCTTTAGGGTTTAGCATTAAGGTTTAGCTTTAGTGTTTATGGTATAATGTTTAGGATTTATAACACATATTTTTTCAATTTTAAACATGTATATACATATATGTATAATTGACAATATACATATATGTATAGTTAAAAGATTAACAATATACACATGTGTATAAATCCAAAAAAAATTAAAATAAATAAAAAATTTAATCCTTAAAGAAAAAGGTGCGATTTTTCCAAAAAAAAAAAATTTGCATTTTTTTCACTTTTTTTTTGCATTTTTTTTGCTTAGGGAAAATGTGTGGTCCAGATTGCTTCTCAAGTTTCTCAAATAGGGTAGACTTCTCTTAGGATCCCTACCCTATATATATATATATATATATATATATATATATATATATATATATATATATATATATATATATATATATAATCACATAAAGTTCCATCTAACCAGGATTTCTACCTTTTGTAATGTAATGTGTCCATGACACATGGTCTGATAATGTAATGTGTCTATTTCTCATAGACTTCACCCATGAAAATGTCCTTGCTTGTTCTTTTGAAATACATTTTGTGTAGTGGACCTTGCATTAGTGTATACGATGAAAACTCTTTGTTTTTGTAAAACCGTTTTCATGAGAGGATCCTAGTGATTGTAGACTAGACTCGAGAAGGAATCCTAATTCACTACAATCGAAGCTCTGATACCAATCTGTCACACCCGCTCATAGGCGGAAGCACAAGGTGTAAACTTGATTAGTTTTCATTGCATACGATGTAAGTAAACAAACTATATGAATAAAATATGCACGATGTTCATTTATTCCAAGATACGCAAAGTTTACAAGTCACAAGTTTGTTCTCAAACGACATTACATATTATATTATTTTCAAAAGACTTGTACCAAAAATATAGTTTTAACAGATCGAGGTTTTGCATTCCATCTTTCGCACAAGGGTGGGAGATGTGAACCAAATCCTCCATAAGGATGACATCGCTTTCTTGACATGCTCATTCTTGTTTCACGAAGTGTAAGGTTCCACTAGTTGCCTGAAATACATGTAGGTTTGAAAAGTCAACATAAAGTTGGTGAATTCATGTGTTTGTTTGCTTTGTATCAAATGAATCTCAAAAACATTTGAAAACCTTGTATTGAAAACTGGTATATGAAAGTGTCTATAAATTCGAGGATCATTAATGTTTTGCAAGGACATTAATATGTGTGCTACATAAGTAAGCAACCAAATCTAGACGATGGTATTCGGACTCTTCCGATACGGGACCACAAAACCACCCCTAAAAGGCCAAAATACTAAGAGTGGAGCTCGCCAAAACTCAGTAGATCTACAAATTTTGCACCTTGGTCATTTCGATTAATGGTTACTCTTGATCATTTTCTACTTATGCGCACATAATCTAAAGTGATTTCATTCCATAGCTAACATACCATTTATTGTAACATGTATTCCCCCTCGATTGTTTATTAGTAAAACGTTGAAAAGTTTAAAAAGAGGGACATGAACTCACAGTTTTGCATTCCGTAGAGTCGTACCAATGTAACGCGAGCGTCCGTATATGTGTGTAACCTACAAGTGTGCTAATTCTATTAAACACTTAGGTCTTATTGGATCTCGTACAAGTTGTTCATCTTGAATTCTCGGTATGTAGTTATTTGTTATTTTAGAACAACTTTAATGTTATTATTGTGTTAGTAGTTTGTTTATTCAATTGTCATTCATATATATATATATATATATATATCGTCATGTATTTTATCATGTATAAACGGGCCTCGCCCTTCATTTGTCCTCGTGCCTTGTACGCGTGTCATTGGGCCTAGCCCATGTCATTATGTTATTAGGCCTAGCCCATGTCTTTTTGTCATTGGGCCTAGCCCATGTCTTTATGTCATTGCCTAGCCCATGTCTTTATGTTATTGGGCCTAGCCCATTGAGTGTCTTTGTGCCTTGCACCAATAAGAATGGGCCTAGCTCATTTGAGTCCCCGTGTCTCACACGGTATAAGTGGGCCTAGCCCATAAGCGTCTCCGTGCCGCGCACGGGCGTAAGTTCGTTATATGAAATATACATTTTTCTAAAATATATTTTTAAGTTTAGTGAACCTCGTTGACATGTACATGTACATGTACATGTATGTTCGGTTTGCTTGCATATATTTGTTTCACAAATATATATGTATATCTTTTCAAGATATAATTGCTAAAAATATTTATTTTTAACATCGTATTTACGTTAATGTACATGTATGGTATTCTTTGTGAGTGTACACTTCAACAAGTGTATTTGAGTACATCACTATTGTTTTGGTCAAAAATTACCGAAGCAATTTAGTGATCAAATTAGTAAAGTGAGGTAGTGTGCTAGAAAGTGTGTTGAAAATATGCTTGTTAAGTTATTTAGAAAATCAGTATTCAGGATACGGCTCAGGATATAGAGCTGTATCTATTATCAAACAATGAGCAAAAGTAAAGTAAACGACACGAGATGTACTAGGAAAGCCCTTGATCAATCTAGATCGCCGGCATAAAACCTCGGGAGCTGACAATCGCAGCTGCCTTGTTCCTCTTATTACTTCAAACGTCAGGATACAGTGCTGGATGTGGTGCGGATCGACTATGTGTTACAATGAAATTTGAATACAAGTGTGGTGTTTGCAATGAGCTAGAGAGTGAAAGTGTTCGAGAGTGTTAGTGAAAATTGTGTGCCCTAAACTGATCCGCCCCTATCTATTTATAGTAAAGATAATGTAACAAACTATCCTAAACTTCCGGGATCCACCGAATATTCCTTAATCTAACGTTGTAGACCTGGTCTTTCGGGTTCAACGTCTCTCCTTCAACAAACACGTCCAAGTCTTGAGGAGAAGAAGTCCACTTGACCGTTAGCAAGTCTCAGCTTTTAACCTGCACGTGGTTAATTCAATAAATCTCAGGATATCGCCCAAGATGTTAGCAATATCCTCTTCCAGCATCCTGGTCACAAATAAACAAATAAAGGCAGGATATTGGTCAGGATATGTATGCTTAGAAAATGAGCCATAACAATTGTCCCCAAATATATCGGTTGGTATACCAATCCAACGGATATATTTCAAAAATCTTATCCCATAACTCAAGGCATTTAAAATGAAGCGACGGTCAAGATCACGTCGTAACTTCCAACGCGTTTTTTACTCAATGGAGATCCACAATGCCCCTATATCTTCTCTTTTCTTGTTTGAAAAGCGGATATCTTCAACAGAACCTTTAGGTAATTCTCCATTTCTGATTTACTTTCTATCAATTTACATTGCCTAACTCGCAATGGACGCCGAAACCTTCATCCAGCAGAATCTCCTTAAAAATCCCGAAAAGGAGATCTGTGCCTTTGACAACGCAGCTTTAAGAGCCTCCGGCGCTTTCCCTGATAACACGGTCTTTAGGCCATTCGATCGATCAATCCGATCGGATGTTTCTTCCACTGAATGGGTTTGTTTTCCAGCATATCCTTTTTCACTAGGTCTTCGATACCCTTTTCCTGAATTCATGATGCAATTCTTTCGAACCACCGGCATCTCTTTTGCTCAAACTATGCCCATGGTTTGGAGAGTACTAATTGTACTTAACCAAATCAAAAACCTCCATTGTTCCGACCTCCGCATCGAGGATTTACCTATTGCTTATCGCCTCCAATCCCATGGCTCTAGTCGGTTCTTGCTCTTCTCGACCTCCAGCAAACCCCTGATTCTCAAAGCCACCAAAAACGAAGACGGATGGCAACGCAAATTTTTCTTTGTCAAACGAGACTCCATTGCTGAGGGTGCCAACCTTCCGGTGGAGTGGTTAACCACCGGTAGAGTCATAAATACTCTCATAGACCATTTAATTCTCATCTTCTATTAATATCCTTCTTCTCGATCTTTATGCAGTGAATTTCAAGGAAGTCGCTCCCCCTACCGCCGAGTCAGAAGAGAGAATCAATACTGTTTACCAGTTACCTGCAATAGACAGGACTTTCACCACACACGTCCCGAGTTCCAGTCAATACTCGTCATCCGAAATGTCTGGTAAGGATTACTTTCAAAACAATTAGTCAAGACAGTAAAATAATAAAATGAAGAGTAAAACTTTTCCCTTTATGCAGCACCGGCCAAGATCCCTGAATTCTTTGACCTCGACGAATTGGACAGTTATTCTGATCAGATCCAGGTCAAGAAAGAGCCTAGCCCCAAGACCACAGCCACATCCAAACCCAGCAGTTCCAAAGCCATCATTATTCCCAAACCTTCACCGGCTACCAAGCCCCGGAGTTCAAGTTCCCGCAAAAGGAAAGAACCTGATTCCCCTGTCATTTCTGACACATTTCCTTATGAGAAGCACGGGTTCATTGAAGCTAGCGGGTTTATGACTTCTTTTCTTAACCAGGTTAGTATCCTCATATCATATCCTGCGATTTACATTATTATCAAAGATTTATCAATATTAATACCTGTCGTCTTACCTTTGTAGGGTCTTGAGCGTTTGGTGAACCTATATCAAGAATCCTGCAAGCTCAACAAGACGCTTGAAACCAAGCTAAAGGAAGCTGAAACCACAATCTCTGATCAAGGCATGATTGCAGCCGCCAAATCTCGTCATTACGAGCAGACATTTAAAGCCATGACTCAAGAACACCAAACCGCTCTCAACAAAGTTACTCTTCAAGCCCAGACCGATCTTGAAGCTGCCCACACGCAGTACAAACAGGATATGGTCAGCTACCGGGAAAGCCTCAAAAGTTCCGTCGTCATTTCTCTCCTCGAAGCCAGGTTGAAGATGGCCCATGAAGCCAAAACATTAGGTTTTGAATGCCCTTCTTGGGATGTTGGTGCTTGGGAGACCAAGCTAAAGAACCTCGGGGGCACCTCTTCCAAATCAGCTGTCGAAGAATCTTCCAAAGCAGTTGAAAAAGCAACCGATGCTGAGAAGGATGCTGAGGCGGATCCCAAGGCGGATGCTGCTGAAACCACTATGGACGAAGAAGGCACTACCCCCTAGAGCTTATTTCCTTTAAATTATTCGAACAATTTTAGGTTTTTATGAACAATTTTTATTTCCGTATCGAAACAATTTGATAGCCGAAGGTGGATGGGTCCTGGGTTTCAGGATGAAACCTTCGGTTATCAACCAGTATTGATTGCTTCAAGAATAATTTCGTCTTTTTATTGCCATTATCTTCTGTTTTTTCCTAAGTATAATTCTTAGCCTTGCAAAAAATTTATATTGTTATCTTATGAAAATATCCTGCTCAGTATACTCAGTAATATGTTATAAAAACTTTTTAGAACTTCCAAACATTCCTTCAACTTTGTAGAAAGTTTTTGAAAAACAACCTATTTTTCCAAAACCAGTTTTCGATAATACTTAAATGATCAAAGTTCTAAACTAATACTAGTTTCAAACACCTTAATCAAATATCCCGAAAAGGACTTTGAGAATATATCAGGATACTTAACTTTTTGTAAAACATAGTGTTACTAAAAACTTAGACGATGTTTACAAAGGAAAGATCATACCCGGAGTAGTATATAACCTTATTACCAAGCCTCAATCTTTTTGCAACTTCTTCAATGAAGATGTCCCCTGTGCGAGGTACATAGTACGTTAGTTCTGAGCCTTATCCTTTTAACATTACCACCTTGGTAGGGATGTCCCCTGTGTACAATGTCTTCAAATACTTTAGAAATCTACTGAATGTCAGTTTCCATTATATAGGCAATTCTTTACGTCCCAAGGGTAAAACCCAAGGATGTACTGGAGATAAATCCCTTGTATCCTGGGGAAAATCCCAAATTTTCATGCGCTACAGGCGAGAGTGTATAAACTCCAAGACTTAGAAAGGTGAAAACCTTTAAACCTTAGAGAGTATGAAAATACCCTTTCGTGAGAGAGGGTGATCAATCCTCATATACCTTTAGGATTCAGGATATAGCCAACAGTAACGAAATTGTCAGCCACTTTTACATGGACTGGTCCCGCCACCTTGAACTATCCCGTAATAACTTGCGCTCCAGGCGGGGTGTTTAAACCCGATTCGGAAGAAAGGTGAATACCTTTAAACCTGTGAAGGGATCAGTATCCCTTAAACGTGAGAGAGGGGGCCAATCCTCTAATCTTTCGAGTTATCTTGAGTACATATCCTGGAGCTATATCCTGAAACATATCCTGCAAAACAATTGTAAACTAAGGTGGGTGTTAGCTTGGCTAACACCCCTCCGATGCTTAAGTCAGTATTGGGTTACAAAGAACAAATTAAACCAAACATATTTAAAAAAGGTAGAATTCATACCATCCTGAGTTAGAAATTAAATTCTAAACTAACTTGAAATAGAGCTTGAGGTGTATAGCATTCCAAGATCTCGGTAGCATATCCCCCTCTATATTCTTGAGTCTGTATGCTCCTTTCCCTGCTTCTGATTCAACTTCGTATGGTCCTTCCCATTTTGGAGCTAACTTGCCATCGGCAGGATTAGTAGTATTCTGAAAAGCCTTTCTTAACACCCAATCTCCAACCTTAAATCTTCTGGTCCTAATATTCTTGTTATATGCCCTGGATATTCTCGGTTGATATGCTGCCATCCTTAGCCTTGCCGCGTCTCTCTTCTCATCTATAGTGTCTAAATCCTGACTCAAGGCTTCAGGATTCTGCTCAGGATCACTTAGGGTAGATCTTGCAGTAGGTATCGTCATTTCCGTTGGAATCATTGCTTCTGCTCCAAATACCAAGGAAAATGGGGTTTGGCCTGTTGCATTCTTTACCGTTGTCCTATCAGCCCACAAAACAAAGGGTAATTCTTCTGCCCATCTTCCTTTTTTGGCTCCAAGCCTTTTCTTTAAGTTATTGACAATTATCTTGTTTGAGGATTCTGCTTGTCCATTCGCTTGAGGATGTACTGGAGTAGATGTTATCATTTTGATTCCCCAACTCTTGCAAAAGTTGGTAGTTCTCCTGCTTATAAACTGAGAACCATTGTCACAGATTATCTCGGCTGGTACTCCGAATCTGGTCAGGATATTCCTCTTTATGAAGGATACTACTTCTTGGTCTCTAACTTGAACAAATGCTTCAGCTTCAACCCACTCAGAGAAATAATCCGTCATTGCTAGCATAAAGACTTTTCCTCCCGGAGCTTTTGGTAGCTTTCCCACTATATCCATACCCCATTTCATAAATGGCCAAGGGGAAACAATAGGGTATAATGGTTCAGCAGGTTGATGCAGTATGTTACTATGTCTTTGACATGCGTCACATCTTCGAGCATATTCTGCGGCATCCTTTCTCATTGTTGGCCAATAATATCCTGTCCTTAATACTTTTGAGAATAACGACCTGCCCCTAGTATGGTTGCCACAATCCCCTTCATGTATATCCTTCATCCTAAATGCCTTGAGATTTTCATTTCCAGGGATGTGTCCTTCTTTGAGATATCTCATGATTGGAGCCGTCCAGGATTTAGGATCCTCTTCAGGATGCTCTGCTCCAGGATCCTGAATACCCGCTACTTCTTTATCCTGAGGATTCGTTGCAGGATATAAGACATGTAATATTGGTATTTGGGTCCCTTCAGGTATCCTGATCGATGATCCCAAATTTGCTAAGGCATCCGCTTCAGCATTATCCTCCCTTGGTACCTGTTGAAGTATAAAAACATCGAAATATCCTGCTAATTTTTTGAGAATATCGAGATATTCGATTAATTTCTCACCCTTAACTGCATAGGATCCATTAAAATGGTTAGTAATTAACAAAGAGTCAACATATACTTGCAAATTTTTGATACTCATACTCTTAGCCAATTCTAATCATGCAATTAAAGCTTCATATTCTGCCTCATTATTAGTAGCAGGAAATTCACACCTAATAGCCTGGGGTAATATGTCCCCCTGTGGCGATTTTAGTAGTATTCCCAATCCTACTCCTCTTACATTAGATGCACCGTCAGTATATAATGTCCAGGATCCTGAGGATTCTCCTAACTGTTGAACTTCTAGGTCTACCTCGTCCTGAATGTCACTACTAAAGTCAGCCACAAAGTCAGCTAAAGCCTGAGATTTTATGGCATTTCTAGGTTCATATACTAAATCATAAGCACTTAATTTCACTGACCACTTGGCCATCCTACCTGGCATCTCTGGTTTCCTAAGCACATTTTTAACAGGATAATTTGTTTTAACATGTATCCTATGTGTCTCGAAATAATGTCTAAGCTTTGTCGATGCCATGACTAGAGCTAATATTAATTTTTCTAAATGAGAATACCTAGTTTCAGCATCTAACAAACTTTTATTACATAATAAACAGGATATTGCTGACCTTCATGGTCTTTTATAAGAACGGCACTTACAGCATTCCCTGATACAGCAAGGTATAGGGATAGTGGTTCACCATTTTCAGGCTTCATCAATAAAGGTGCGGTTGAGAAATATCATTTCAAATCCTGCAAGGCTGCTTCATGCTTCTCCCCCCATTCAAATCTTTTGTTCTTCTTCAGGATATCATAAAAATCTTTGCACTTCTCCGAGGATCTCGAGATAAACCTGTTTAAAGCTGCTACTCGGCCTGTCAATCTTTGTACATCCTTCATATTTGAGGGTGATTTTATATCCAGGATAGCTTTGATCTGCTCTGGGCTTGCTTCTATCCCCCTTTTTGTCACCATATATCCAAGAAACTTTCCTGCCCCCACTCCGAAATGGCATTTAGCAGGATTCAGCTTCATGTTGTATCGATCTAGGATATCAAATGCTCCCTTGATATCCTGGAGGTGATCCTCAGCCTTTTTAGATTTCACCACCATATCGTCGATATATACCTCCATGGTGTCCCCCAGTTTGTCTTTGAACATCATGTTTACCAATCTTTGGTATGTTGCACCTGCATTTTTCAAACCAAAAGGCATAGCTGTATAACAATAAATACCTGTTGGTGTCATGAAGGCAGTATCCTCCTGGTCAGAAGGCTCCATTTGGATCTGTTGAAATCCTGAGGATGCGTCCATGAAGGTCAGCATTTCATGCCCGGCAGTGGCATCTACCATTGCATCAATGTGGGGAAGAGGAAATGGGTCTTTAGGACAAGCTTTGTTCAAGTCTGTGTAGTCCACACAAACTCTCCATTTCCGATTTTTCTTCTGTACTACAACCACGTTTGCTAGCCACCTTGGGAACTTAACCTCTCTGATCATCCTGGACTTTAATAATCTCTCAACTTCCTCCTGGATAATCGTGTTCCGCTCAGGAGCAAACTTCCTTCTTTTTTGCTGCACAGGCTTGAATGATTTATCAATTCCAAGCTTGTGAGTGATAATATCTTTGGATATGCCTGTCATATCCTCATGCTTCCATGCAAACGTTGACATCCTGCATTTTAAAAAGTTAATTAATTGTTCTTCAATATCCTGAGGGATATTGGTCCCTACGAGCACCGAAATATCGGGGTTAACCTGGTCCAGGATAATTTTCTTCACATCCTGCTCTGGATCCTCCACGATATCATGGGCCCGCGTCTTTAATTGCTATGCTGCACTAGGTTTGGTTGAGGATTTCATCGAGGATGAGTAGCATTCTTTCGCCTCCTGCTGATCACTATCAACTTTGACAACTCCCCAAGGGGTAGGTATTTTGATGCATTGGTGATATGTTGATGGCACAACCTTCATATCGTGAATCCACGGTCTTCCAAGTATGATGTTATAGCAGGATAGAGAATCCATCACACAGAAACGTTGTATCGAGTTGACTCCTTCAACGTATACTGGTAACTTTATCTCTCCCACTGTGTTTCTAGCCTCTCCACTGAACCCAACAAGCACGGTAGACTTTGAAGTGATATCCATTGGAGATACATTCATTCTCTTCAGAGTTTCTAGTTGGATTATGTTGACGGAGCTGCCATTATCAACCAATATCCTGCGTACAAAATGGTTAGCCACATATAACGTTATTACCAGAGCATCATGGTGAGGATCCTGGACAGTATCCCTGTCATCAGCATCAAAAGTGATCACTTTGTCAGTTGTGAGGGTAGTCATCCTGACAGGTCTGTGTCCCCTTTCGGCCTTAGCTTCCTTTGCATGTCTCTTTGCTGCCGAATACGAAGTTCCACAAATGTCGGATCCTCCCGAAATGAAGTTGATTATCTTGGCATCCGCGGGAGGTGATGCTGCTCGCTCAGGATCCTTCTCAGTATCCTGACCCTTATTCTTCTTTCTCCCCAAGAGATCTTTTAGATATCCCTTGCTTAGAAGATAGCTTATTTCTTTCCTTAGAGCAATGCAATCCTCAGTCATATGTCCGAAATCTTCGTGGAAAGCACACCATTTTGACTTATCTTTCCAGTCAGCTTTCTGTTGACTCTTTCGAGGCCACCTAGCCTTGTCTCCTAGACCCTGCATGGCATACATCAATTCAGGAATGTTAACAGAAAAGCAATATTCAGACAACTCAGGATACTCTTCAGGATCCTCATCTTCGACAGCATTCACTTTCTTGTTTTCATTTCTACCATATGGCTTGGGCCAATATGACTTGAATGAGGATTCTGACTTCCTGTTAGTTGACTCATAAGTGTTAGATGAGTTCATCCTTTCTTGCATCTTCCTGTCATCTTCCAGGCGGATATATCTCAAAGCCCTGTGTAAGGTCCGCATTTCCGACTTTATAAAATTACCTACTAATGTAATTTAATAGACATCAAAAATACCAACTTTGTACATAACAAAGATTTTACAAAAATTGGGCATGACCCGTTCGAAACAGGAACATGCCCCCTGTTTTTAACTTGATTCACTAAGTAACATTCTACGAACCGTTTGATATAAAAACTACTAAAAACAAAGACAACAAGTTTTGCACATGTACGACTACTAACTAAGTTAGACAAAATAACAAGTCATGGACCAAAAGATGCGAATAAGCTAGCGGAAGCGTTCGGTATAACAAGACATGGACATGTGCTCGCTCAAATCTCCAGATCGCCTAAAGTGAGGATTTACCTACATTCAACAACAAGGTTTTAAAAGTTAGTCATCATACTTGTTAAACTATAACTCCTTCGTTTTAGTTCCATCCGTATATGAGCTTTCATCTTTCTTACGCATTCAACTACCCAAATACTTGGGTTTGGCTTAAACACTCTCAATGAGAGTTAAGCATACATATCCAACCCGTATAATCGGGTTATTTGCTTTCAACATAAATTCTTCTTTCTATCCGTATAACGGATTAAGCTTCTAGCATTTATCATAGCATTCAAAACCACCCGTTCAAAACGGATGGAAGCTTATTCTTGATCGACTTGTTCACTAGAACCGGTCGACTTGCATAGCTTATTATAACTCTCATAACAACCAAATCCGCAAGGGATTTGCTAGTTACTTACTAATCACCATAACATTTTGACAATAATTAATTATGATGTTATAACAAAATTATAAATAAGGTTTTTGTATGCAACGAAACATACCTCGATCCTGAGGGCCTTCCGACTTCTTAGAGCTTGAACCTTCTTCCTTTATGCCTATATCAACACATACATTCATTCGTTTAATACCCGAAATTTCTCTCTTTTATTTTCTAAATTACACATAGTTGTTCATTCAAGCATTTCATCAAACACTTGGCGGGTTTCTCATTTTCGGGACATTTACTCATCTAACTAACATATATTTCTAAGCTAATTACTTCAATCATTCAACAACAATCAATTAAGCTTTACTCCATATCATATTTTCTAGTGATTTCATATCATAAACAAGGTTATTCTTCAACAACACACACACACATACCAAAACTTGATCATTCTAACCCTAGTAACTTCTCATCAACTTGGGTCTTGGCTATTAACAATAAAATTGCTAGAAATCGGACATAATTCTAATCTTACGTCATAATCTTAACCGAATTTCATAAATTTCATAACATGCAATCAGATTTGATCAAGACCCATTTCCTACACTTTACTAAATCATAAAATTTAACTTACCAATTCGAAGAACAGATGTAGGAACCTAGAATTCGTTGTTTACACCTTCAATTTTCTCAAGATTTCACTTAATTCTTGTGAATTTGGTGAACTAGGGTTCATCCCCTTGTTCCCCCCTTGTTTGCTCGACTAGAACACCCACACACACGAATTGTGTGTGGGTTTTTGTCTTTTGTTATTTAGTAACCTAGCTTTTTGGGTATTTACAACTTTAGTCCCTAGATTTCATTTACTTATAAATTTTAAATACTATCCCATTTACTTTTACATTTTATCCTAAGTGAAATAAACATTTTTGGGGTGTTACAAGTCTACCCCCCTTAAAAGAGGTTTCGTCCTCGAAACCTTGCTCATTTCCACGGGACCAAAGTTCTTAACTGACCAGTCCCTCTACGTAACACAATTCTGAAATATATTCACATATCTTTAATTTCCGAATTCTAGCCTCATGTTAGCTCCTTAGTGGTGTTCATCAGTGCACGTTTATTCATTCATTTCATTCAAAATACATACCATGGCAAGAATGCACCCATATTTTGTAAAAAGGGTCTCATTCATGAACATACATAGCTATACATCCTATCGTTACTTTCTTAAATCAAGTATAATACTCATATACTTATAATTACACGTATGCTCCTACATACATACATACATACATACATACAAGCTTTATTACTTGAGCACCTACAATCCCCTCTAACACATACGTACGTACATTCATATATATACACTCCTACATCTATTTACATATACCCGAAAACATACTTGCAACATAACTACTAGTCTACTATTTCATACTCATCTTTCGTACTTAACTCGAGATTCGTCATTACACTACGTTTGTTACCGACCTGTACTATGCACATTTAATCCCATTTCTAGTTTCTTTAAAACCTTGGTTTGTTTGACCCATTTATAACAGGTCAATGCATGACCGCTCTCTAACATATCATTTTCATTCATTTGACCTGTTCGTGTCAGGTCATTTCATATTGGAGTACACATTGTACTTACTTCTAATCAGAGCATTCTTACAGCATGTCACTTCATCCTTCTTATATTTAACATCGATGGTTATCTTATTTCATTTCATTCTTTTGTTTAATTTGGTGTTTATTAACCCATAACTCCTTCACAAATTTCTTATTTGTATCAGCATTATACTGTACTTGGATCAAATAATATGACTTGTAAGACCAAAGCCTACATAATTGAGAAAGCTTACATAATTGAGAATTCATAGGGATCTTTGCATTTAATATAATAATAGCCCTAACTTTCATACAATGTATATAACACTTCAATACTTTAGATATGATAACATATTCGTCTCATAAAACCCTCACAAGGTTCTTAATTGGTTTAATTCGTAACATAACGTAACTTTACCCTTTCCGAGATCAACTTCAATTCCTCATGCATCCAATGTTCTCATACTTTCATTACTTTGCTTTCTCAACGGGAACACGTTTAATAACGTTAATACTCAAACGTATCCATATCGTATATTCGCACATGCTTTTACACGTGCATACGTACATACATTCATTCATACATATATACATATGTGTATACATTTATTCCTACCTTCATACGTACTTACATTCATTCATTCATACTTACATACATTCATACATTTTTGCATACATTCATACATACTTGCATACGTGCATATATTCATACATATATATATACATACTTACATACATTCCTGCACCTCTACGTACATGCGTACATTCATACACATCCCTCATACCTTCGTGGACGATAATTCTTTCTTCATGCATTCGTACATACATTCATGCCTACTTACGTACATATCCACATACGTTCATACATTGCTTCATCTTTACATATACACACACTCATGCATACATTCGTACTTATCTACATACGCACCTTCATACATACATACATTCCTACATCTTTACATACGTGTGTACAATCATACATAACCTCATACGTGCATACCTTACTACGTAACTTCACACATGCATATCTTTCATACATTACTTCATACTTGCATGCTTAAACGCGCATAACTTTGAACCGCTTACCCGATTAACCTCCCGTTTCTTCCTACATGACCAAAATTTGGTCCTCTTTCATATGGACTTGAAATCCTACGTCCAGATTAAGAAATTTTTTAACTTATAAGTTTTTGGCTTAATAATCCTTATGAATTATTCGACTCGTTTAATAAGATTTAAGCACTTTGCCCGAATCTCGCTTGTACTTTTCATGCCTCCTATTTTCACACTAAGACTTCTTTCGTTTTCCACCACAACTATATCCGTGGTGGATCTACCTTGCAAAAATCAAATATTCCACATTTTACCCTTCGGTTCGACAATTGGCGGATTTCCATCCTTACATATCAGTACTTTCGTAATATCATTAGTTTATGTGAGCATACACACGACTGTTCATTTTCTTTCTAATCATACATTAATCGACTTTCGTTAGTAGAATTTTCATATAATTGAGACGTTCATTAATAGTTATCTCATTTCAAATCCATACAACTAAACTATCATCCATCATAACACGTAATTCATCTAGTACGTAACACATTAACTTTCTACTTAAACAATTGTGTCTAATGACTATCTCATGATATCCCTTTACTGTTGACCTTCAGAAAGTCAACTGTCTCATTTACATACTTCAAACCTTCGGACATGTATCCATCTAAATATGGTAGGTCATAATAATAATACCATGCGTCTCTCATACTCGTATTGTACGACATGTACAATTTACGTGATCCTCTAAACAATACACATATACATTCACATACACGTATTTTCACATGCTAATGCTCCATGATTCTACAATTAGCAAATTTCATTCGAAATAACTATATAACATAATTTCAACATATACTTTACTAGTTAGCTCATATGATTCACATTTAGCACCTATTCGCCTCTTAATCATACTAAATCAAATCATTAAATACACATAAGCATCACTCCATTCATGTACAAGGTACAAGCCTCAAATGCATAATTCTATCAAAGCATACATTCATCCGAATTTTTATACGAATTCCAACTCCACTTTATGCATTCATCATTCATTTCATGTCATCCATTCATTACATTCTACTTTTTATAAATTTTACTTTATCGTCGACGATCTACATGATCTTGTTATATCTTCTTATAACTTGACAGGAACACAAAACGGGCATTTCTGAGAAGTATGGGAACTTAAATCATAATTTACAAGCTTCAGTACATCATAGTTCATTAATCCGTATTTACTTCATTCACATTCTCATATTTTAGACTTTACTCACTTTTTAAACTTTCAGCATTCATTCGTGTCATTCGACACTTTACTTTTGACCTTTACAAATTTCTTTCCATCGTAACCACTAATTGTGGTTACATATATCATGTTAGGTCTTACATGGACCCTAAATAAACGTTGAAGTGGCTTTCGGAAAGTACTTTTGGCTAAAACATGAAAAACATAAAAATCTGGCGGACCAGCTTAACACAACATCATGTGTCCATTTAATACAAATCATATGCTTTCCATATAACACATACTTCGACCTTTGTTTACTACACTTGTAATCGTGCAATTCAAAATCTTGATCATCTAAGGCTCATTATTCAACTTATGTTATTCACATCATTACCTTTAATTCTTTATGAATCCTTTTTCGTTGTGATCACGGATTGTGATCATAAGTATCTTATCCTTATGATTATAAGGATCTTATATCATGATCTAAATGTCTTTTAGATCATACAAAAATCCTAATCATGAAAAACAAGCAAAACAACAAATTTCAGCAGATCGCACTTCTAACAGCCGTCGGCGACGGCTTTAACTTCCGTCGGCGACGGGTCCTAAAAAGTGACCGTCGCCCATTTGGTCCGTAGACAGCGAGTTAGTGCGTCGGATCAATGGGGGGGGCGTCGGTGACGGCATGGAAGCCCGTCGGCAACGGCCCTTCCTTCGTTAAAGTGCTGAAAAATTTTGCCCAGACACAGATGTGTTGATTTTCTGAGTACAATGTCACACAGCTGTGTCAGCTTTGCTATACACCCTGATCTCAGCAACAAGCATCAATGGTCCACACAGCTGTGTTACTTAACGACACACCTGTGTGCGACGCCAGATCAGATAAAACCCAATGTTTAACTCCCATTTTTACTATTTCGCATACTTAACTTAAATATTAATCATAAACACACTATACATACTCGTGTTTAACAAGAACTTAAAGTTTTACCTCATTGGCGATCTCGGAGCGAGCACACTTTTGCACGAGCCATCGGTTTGAGTTCGAGCACTATGACTCTTGCCCGAATCCCTCAAACCTTGGCTCTGATACCAACTTGTAAGGTCCGCATTTCCGACTTTATAAAATTACCTACTAATGTAATTTAATAGACATCAAAAATACCAACTTTGTACATAACAAAGATTTTACAAAAATTGGGCATGACCCGTTCGAAACAGGAACATGCCCCCTGTTTTTAACTTGATTCACTAAGTAACATTCTACGAACCGTTTGATATAAAAACTACTAAAAACAAAGACAACAAGTTTTGCACATGTACGACTACTAACTAAGTTAGACAAAATAACAAGTCATGGACCAAAAGATGCGAATAAGCTAGTGGAAGCGTTCGGTATAACAAGACATGGACATGTGCTCGCTCAAATCTCCAGATCGCCTAAAGTGAGGATTTACCTACATTCAACAACAAGGTTTTAAAAGTTAGTCATCATACTTGTTAAACTATAACTCCTTCGTTTTAGTTCCATCCGTATATGAGCTTTCATCTTTCTTACGCATTCGACTACCCAAATACTTGGGTTTGGCATAAACACTCTCAATGAGAGTTAAGCATACATATCCAACCCGTATAATCGGGTTATTTGCTTTCAACATAAATTCTTCTTTCTATCCGTATAACGGATTAAGCTTCTAGCATTTATCATAGCATTCAAAACCACCCATTCAAAACGGATGGAAGCTTATTCTTGATCGACTTGTTCACTAGAACCGGTCGACTTGCATAGCTTATTATAACTCTCATAACAACCAAATCCGCAATGGATTTGCTAGTTACTTACTAATCACCATAACATTTTGACAATAATTAATTATGATGTTATAACAAAATTATAAATAAGGTTTTTGTATGCAACGAAACATACCTCGATCCTGAGGGCCTTCCGACTTCTTAGAGCTTGAACCTTCTTCCTTTATGCCTATATCAACACATACATTCATTCGTTTAATACCCGAAATTTCTCTCTTTTATTTTCTAAATTACACATAGTTGTTCATTCAAGCATTTCATCAAACACTTGGCGGGTTTCTCATTTTCGGGACATTTACTCATCTAACTAACATATATTTCTAAGCTAATTACTTCAATCATTCAACAACAATCAATTAAGCTTTACTCCATATCATATTTTCTAGTGATTTCATATCATAAACAAGGTTATTCTTCAACAACATACACACATATACCAAAACTTGATCATTCTAACCCTAGTAACTTCTCATCAACTTGGGTCTTGGCTATTAACAATAAAATTGCTAGAAATCGGAAATAATTCTAATCTTACGTCATAATCTTAACCGAATTTCATAAATTTCATAACATGCAATCAGATTTGATCAAGACCCATTTCCTACACTTTACTAAATCATAAAATTTAACTTACCAATTCGAAGAACAGATGTAGGAACCTAGAATTCGTTGTTTACACCTTCAATTTTCTCAAGATTTCACTTAATTCTTGTGAATTTGGTGAACTAGGGTTCATCCCCTTGTTCCCCCCTTGTTTGCTCGACTAGAACACCCACACACACGAATTGTGTGTGGGTTTTTGTCTTTTGTTATTTAGTAACCTAGATTTTTGGGTATTTACAACTTTAGTCCCTAGATTTCATTTACTTATAAATTTTAAATACTATCCCATTTACTTTTACATTTTATCCTAAGTGAAATAAACATTTTTGGGGTGTTACACCCTGTTACGAGCTTCGTCGAGATTCCTGCAGGGATTCATTACAAGATCCTGATAAAACTGAGAATCCTTTTGTAATCCCATCTTAAAAGCTTACACAGCTGTTGCAACATCAAGATGTGGGATATCCAAGGATTCTCGACTGAATTTGTTCACATAATCCCTCAAGGATTCCTGAGGCCCTTGAGTTTTCCTGTAAAGATCACTGGTTAGTTTCTCAAAACTCCGACTACAAGAAAATTGACTGTTAAATAAATTAACCAAATGAGCAAACGAAGTAATTGAGTGAGGAGGAACGTTTAACAGCCATTTTAAGGCTGATCCTGTTAGAGTAGAACCAAATCCCTTGCACAAGCACGCTTCCTTGAGCTCCGGAGGGATAGGGTTAATCTCCATTCTTTCCCTATACTGAGCAATATGCTCTTCGGGATCCGTACTCCCATCATAAAGCTTCATGTTGGGGGTTTGGAATCTCTTTGGGATCTCAGCATCACAGATAGGATATGCAAAACAAGATATCTTGTGGCTGTCCTGGGACACTTCCGGGATCGGCTGGATCACCCCTGGTACACTAGATATCATGTCCTTCAACTTCTGAAGTTCCCTAGTAAGTGCTGATGTTACACCTGTATCCTGCAAAGATCCACTATTGTTAGTAGCATGAGTATTATTATTATTTGACACGTTACCCGTTGGAGGATTTTGCCCATATCCTGAAGCATATCCTGAGCTCCTCATGGTTGACATCCTGACCGAGAAGGGTATTTCAGGAGTATGATTCTGAGGAAGGCTGGGCACAATATTCCCCCTATTATCCTCAGTAAACACCGCTGAACTGAAGTTCAAAGTTCTAGGGTGTAATGGAGTGACAATATCCTCAGCAGATCTGCTCGAGCCAGACTTCAGGAGTTGTATTTCCCTTAAAAGCATTTGGTTCGTTTCCTGTTGCTGCCTCATTTGTTCCTGCACACTTGCAAATAAGGTTAAAATTTCGTCGTTAGAAGCTAAAACAGGAGCAGATTCCTGAACACTGCGGGTAGGGATAATATCCTGAGGTCGTGAAGAGGCTGGCATCCTTGGAGGAGGTGGTGGAAGCACCGAACCGGTAGTAGCAGAAGTCATAGCAGACACAGTAGAGGAACTCATGTTTGATCTTGAGGCCATTATGGACAATGTGGCAAAAAGTTTTGAAAATAGAAAGCCGATTAGCGATTTCGCAAAAAAATTTAGTAAAGAGAGCACCACTTGCCCCACGGTGGGCGCCAAATTGTTTTGGTCAAAAATTACCGAAGCAATTTAGTGATCAAATTAGTAAAGTGAGGTAGTGTGCTAGAAAGTGTGTTGAAAATATGCTTGTTAAGTTATTTAGAAAATCAGTATTCAGGATACGGCTCAGGATATAGAGCTGTATCTATGATCAAACAATGAGCAAAAGTAAAGTAAACGACACGAGATGTACGAGGAAAGCCCTTGATCAATCTAGATCGTCGGCATAAAACCTCGGGAGCTGACAATCGCAGCTGCCTTGTTCCTCTTATTACTTCAAACGTCAGGATACGGTGCTGGATGTGGTGCGGATCGACTATGTGTTACAATGAAATTTGAATACAAGTGTGGTGTTTGCAATGAGCTAGAGAGTGAAAGTGTTCGAGAGTGTTAGTGAAAATTGTGTGCCCTAAACTGATCCGCCCCCATCTATTTATAGTAAAGATAATGTAACAAACTATCCTAAACTTCCGGGATCCACCGAATATTCCTTAATCGAACGTTGTAGACCTGGTCTTTCGGGTTCAACGTCTCTCCTTCAACAAACACGTCCGAGTCTTGAGGAGAAGAAGTCCACTTGACCGTTAGCAAGTCTCAGCTTTTAACCTGCACGTGGTTAATTCAATAAATCTCAGGATATCGCCCAAGATGTTAGCAATATCCTCTTCCAGCATCCTGGTCACAAATAAACAAATAAAGGCAGGATATTGGTCAGGATATGTATGCTTAGAAAATGAGCCATAACAACTATGTACTTGCGAATTTTATATGTATACATATATCATATTTATACTTGTACTTGTACATTCTGTCATTGGTATTTATGTACGTATTTTTATAGTTGTTCAATTCTTAAGTTCCATATGCTACACTTAGAGAATTTTTCCACTTTACACTTTCCAGAATTTTAATGTATCAAATATATATATCGTCGAGTCTAAAATTATATTATTTTTAGTGTTTCGTCGCAGTAAACATATATATATATATATACACACACACACGTATAGGAGAAACTTCCTTTAGAAACCACCCTTTATTGCGAGAACCACGAGAACCAATGTAAACACAATCAAAAATATCTAAATAACACAAAAAAAAAAATTTTAATATTTTTAGCTAAGAATCGCTAATTTTCGTTACCAAAATTGTTTTTAAATATTTTTTTTTGCTACTAAAAGTAGCGATTTTTAGCTAAAAAATATTGAATTTTTTTTTTGTGTGTTTTAGATTTTTTTAGGTTTTTTTGGGGTTTAGTTTTTAGCATTTTAGCTTGGGTTGGGGGGGTTGGGTTTTTTTAGGTTTTTTTTTTAGGGGGGGGGGGGGTGGGGGTTTAGTTTTTAGCATTTAGCTTGGGGGGATGGGGGTTAGGTTTTTTTTTTAGTGGGGGTGGGGGGTTTAGGTTTTTTGAGGAGGTTAGGTTTTTTAAGGTTTTTTTGGTGTGTTCACATTGGTTCTTACAATAAAGGTGGTTCTCAAATGAAAACCACTAGTTATTGTGAAAACTCGAAAACTAATTAAAAAGCCAAAAAAACATAACTAAATTTTTTTTTTTTTTTGCATACCAATTTTCGCCATTTTTTATATATAAAAAAATTTCAAAAAAAAAATTGTAGTGCGCATATGTAATACTACACATGTGTATGTGTACTACACATGTGTATTATTACACATGTGTACTACAATTTTTTTTTAATTTTTTATAAAAAAAACCTGCGATTTTTATTAAAAAATTAAAAAAAAAATTGTGTGTTTTTTAGGCTTTTTTTAGTCAGTTTTCGAGTTTTCAAAATAAAAGTGGTTTTCATTTGAACCATCCCCATATACATATATATATAGGAGAAGGATCCGTTAGGAACCACCCTTTATTGCGAGAACCGCGAGAACCAGTGTGAACACAAACAGTAATACCTTAAAAAATCTAAAAAACACCAAAAAAAAAATTACTATTTTTTTTTGGAAAAATCGCTATATTTCGTTTATAATAAACAAAAAATTTCAAAAAAAAATTGAGTAACAGTTATCCATGCACATGTGCATTTGTATCATTTCTTTGACAAATTCCGTAATTCATTACAAATATTAGACAATTGCACTTTCATTTACACTACCACGTGTAATACACTACTTTTTACGTTAACAATATTAGAAATGCATATGTGCGTCTATATGTATCAACATGAAATAAAGTGTGTTGGTACACTACTTTCTCTTTCATCTATCATTCCATCCATAATACACAAACATGCACATGTGCATTTTTGTCATTTCTTTGACAAATTCCGTAATTCATTACAAATATTAGACAATTGCACTTTCATTTACACTACCATATGTAATACACTACTTTTTACATTACCAATATTAGAAATGCACATGTGCATCTATATGTATCAACATGAAATAAGGTGTTTTGGTACACTACTTTGAATACACTTTCCCTTTCATCTATCATACAATCCATAATACACTACCATTACCTTCTACCATCCATCATACAATATCATTACCTCCTACCATCCATAATACAATACCATTACCAATATTTTCACTTTATTACATATATATCAACACCATTTATACCATCCAATCAACATATTACATCATAAATTGACAACTATAACCAAACCATCAACCACTAGATATAACTAACCAAAAAACATGTATATGGGCCTACTTATCCATTCAAAATCACAAACTTTTTGTACCAAAACACGTTATATCATGGTTATACATAATGATGCACATGTGCATTTTGAATATTGGTAATGTAAAAAGTAGTGTTGTGACAACCTGTACTCTCGTTGTCGAGAAAAGGGTATTTTGGTGACGCGCACATCTATTAATTTCGGTATTATTATTATTATTATTATTATTATTATTATTATTATTATTATTATTATTATTATTATTATTATTATTTCTTTTATTAT
The DNA here is from genome assembly GCA_030545235.1 of Helianthus tuberosus. Lineage (NCBI taxonomy): Eukaryota > Viridiplantae > Streptophyta > Magnoliopsida > Asterales > Asteraceae > Helianthus > Helianthus tuberosus. The sequence goes on from JARYGA010038581.1 coordinate 39,522, forward strand.
TCTTTTCGAAAATAATAATAAACCGCGATGAGAGTTTTAAACACTTACGCATCTAGTTAATTGTCATCGGGCCTGTTCATTTTAGCTAGACACGTTGTTGGATCGTTGTATGACCTAACTGAGTCGTTCAGAAGATTTTTACATCCAGTTTAAAGGCGGAATCAGTAAACTGAACACTAACACAGCTTGTAATCTTTAATCTGTTGCTTATATTGATAATAACAATGTTTACAACCTGACAGAAAACCGGCAGCACTTCGTTACACTTTCAGAAGTCACGTCCCAAATGAAATGACAAGTGCACTATATATAGAGGTAGGATTTCGCTTGAAGGCAACCTGAACTAGTTCAAGCAAAATCTGTTATGTGAATTTCGCTTGAACTTGTCACAAGTTCATTTCAAGCGAAATCTTCACTTAAACCTCATTTTTCAGTTTCTTGAACCTCGTGCACTGAATATCCTATTCTATCCTATTCCATAATACAAGACGAAGTCAATAGACGTAATGCACTAACAGACTCCCCCTCGGATATTGACGAAGTCTTCAGTGACTATTCTTCAATATGACACATCTTCAGTCTTGATCATTCTGCATCCTCACTTAGATTGTAACATTGTAAGCATCTTTCAATCTTTATCTTCTCCATCAGCTCCAAGCTCCCCCTTTCATCAAGCTTCCGTGCTTTGGGATCGACACCTAGCTTTCCTTCTACAAGCTTCTCTTTGCTTCAAGCTTGTCTTCAGACTCCCCCTTAAACTCTGCTTTTGGGATCGTAGTCTGGACTATCTGCAATTTCTCAAACATTTATGAGTAACAGCATTTTGAATTCTCAATCAAATTCTCTAATCCACTTCCCATATCAACAAAATTTATAGATTTGGCAATATTAAAGAATCCAACTCCCTCACAGTTAATCATCCAAGTTCAAGCTAATGACCTTGGAGATATCACAAACTGTTTTTGAAAATTTTTGACTTTAATTCAAGTTTCAAATTAATGAACTTGTTTTATTTTCAGAAACACAATCAGCTTACTTAGATTTTGAAACCCAGCATTTCAGATATCGGTTGTCGAAAATAAAATGAAATCAAAATCTTTTTGTATTTTCTGGAAATATAAAGCAGTAAAGAAATATGTACAAACATATTTACAGACAATATTTTTGTTTGAGTATGCGTCAGAGGATCATATCAGTTTTTGACAAGTCACAAGTTCCGTTGAGCTTAATTTCACAGTAAGAATTAAACAATTCACTTAGATTGTCGATATACTGATCCACTTAAATTTTCATACAAACTTCAACTGATTCAGGATACGAATTAGATGTCTTAAGAACTTAAACTCATTCATGTGTCCCACCTCTTGAATATACTCTCGTATCCAGAATCCCAATAATCAGTCTTACAGGTGAGTATACTACAATGATATCTGTAAATAAATTAGGTATGCGAGGGCCGAGGGATCTCAGATCGATACTTCCGTATACGCGGAGAGATATCAGCTTCGACTTAACGGTATGTCCCCTTTAGAGGATCTTTTAGCTACAACAGCAGCGACTATCAATTTTATTGTTTCATCAGCATGCTGAGGGTTTAATGCTATGTTTCAAGCATTGCAGAAAGTATTATTCGAGGACTAGGTCAGAACTACCGTTCAGCAGAAGTCCCAGAATAATACCCCATATATCACTGAGTATAAAGACCTAGTATATCAGATTATGAGACCTTTCAAACGAGATTTCAGGGGTTACCTATATATCCAAGTAGTGTTCCCCACGAAATAAGTAAGTTTGAATTTAGGTTTATATCCCGAAAAAGTTTACTAAATGTATAAAAACCTATCGACATATCCACGGTGAGATCGTTTAACACATTTAAACTTTCCAATTCTTTAGCATACTGTAATTGTCTACTGATGTACTATCATTTCCTCTCTTTACACAAAAACTCAATTTTTGAATTTTATCATGTTTTTGACTTTTTCAAATTTTCAAATGTTTTTGTATTTTCTGACAATATTACTCCCCCTAAAATGCAAAGTCATATAAAGAAAATTTGACAACCAACACTGATAGCTTTGTCTCGCCATCCATTTTCTGCTTCAAATGCTCTGATTTGCAGAAAATATAACGTACCCCCATGATTTACAACACATTGATATTTACAATTTGAAAACCGTTTTTCAATCTGGTGAAAGTAATCATGTTTGTTCAGCCGTGAGGGTTTCGGCATATTCAATCAACACATATTTTTGTATTTTTCTATTTTTGACAAAAAATTAAAAACAAACATATTTTTTGTTTTTCAAAATTTTCAATTTTTAGGATTTTTGAAATATTGTTTATTTATTTACAGAAAACATATAAACTTCCTGTTTCAACCAACACAGGATTCAGCAGCCTCCTCTCCTTGTTGTGCCAGGCTGCTCCAAGTTCCAATTTTACAATCTTCAGAATTGTTGAGCACCTGCACATTCAACTAACTGAATTACTTGAACAATTTAGCCCAGGTCTGTTGAACCTTAGGCATTTCAACACAATAATTTTCATTCAATGCTGGAAATTCTTTATCATTTTTCACAAAAACTTTCTCAATTTTAATTTCAACTTTCTCATCTTTTACCAAATCAACATGTTTCTTAACACTCCATGTTTGACCTTTTGGTGTTCCTCGTTTGTAAAAATGTGAATCTTTTTGAACAGTTTGATTTTGAACAACAACTTTTGGTTTCCAAAACTCTTGAGGTTTTGTCATATCAACTGTGGTTTTCCAACTCTGTGTTGTTCTAAATCTGGGTGTGTGAGAATTCCAGATCTGTCTAGAATCGAACCTATTCTGGTTTGATTTCCAATTTTGATTTGAAGCAAACTTGTTTGTATTGTACCTCCAAGTTTGTTTCGAATCAAATCTGGTTGATCTTTTTCTCACATTCTCAGATTTTTGTTTCTCAGCATCAATCTTCTTTTGATCAACATCCACGGGTTTTAGATTAGGACACTTGCGTGCAAGATGTCCTTTTTGATCACATTTGAAACATGTTCTCATGGACACATCTTTGACCTGTGGTTGTTGCTTTTTCTTTTGAGCAAAGAATTCATCATTAGACTGTCTCATTTTGAGTTCTTTTTCTTTTTCTAAACTGCCTCCTTGAACAAAACTCATTTTTGCTTGAAAATTTGGCGTCTCGTTTTTGTTCCGATGTTGTTTCTTCTTATAACCCAACCCAGCCTTCATGTTCTTCTTTTTGAAACCAGATTTGTTATACGAACCTCTATAACTCTTACCGACAAACTTTGAAATTTTAGACTTCTCAATCTCAACCATTTTGAAAACTTTATCAACTTTTTCTGAAATCACATTCTGAATCGGGAATACAACATCTAAGAACAATTTGTCTGATCCAATCATGGTATAAACCAATCCTTTTGAATCATCATTCAAATTTTTCTCGGATTTTGTGTTTTTCAGATATCTATCATGAAGATTTCCTTCATCTTCATCCTGTGATTCAGATTTACCTGTATCAACCGACTCTTCTTTTAACACACTTTCAACGACTTTACCTACCACCTCTGAATCATGAGAATCATCAGATTTGGAATAGGTTATGTCAATGTTGTCTGGCAATTGGTCTACCATGTTGAAAGCTTTTTCGACTTTTTCCTCATCATAAAATGCAAATTTTCCCGGTGGTGGAACTTGATGAAACTCTGAACCAATACCTTTCTTGTTCTGCTCAGACTCACCCTCACCCGGTTTTATATTGAAAATTCGTTCAAGCACATATGACGACACATGGTAACTCTTTAACTTGTTGTTATCCTGTTCTAAATCAGTAATATGTCGCTTCAACTTAGCAACATCCTCAATATAGGAATTAACAACATCTTGTTTTATAGCATACATTCGTTTAAGTTCTTTGGTTGTTTTAGACAGATAATTCATTCTTGATTGAGCATATTTCATTTCGTCTTTCACTTTTTCATATGACTCTTTTGTAATGTGATATGATAATTTCATTGAGTCATATTCCTTCTTCATTTCTTGACAAGCAATTTCTTTTTGTTCACATTCATTTGTCATTTTCAAAACATTTTCTTTCAAAACTTCATTTTCTTTCTCTAAATTGTTACATTTTTCTGAAAGTTTTTCATCATTTTCTTTAAAACCCTTTTCTTTTTCTAGCATTTCTTTGCATTTTTCTTTGAAAATCTTTTCAATTTTTGTGAACTCAAGATCTCTTGTTCTAAATTGCTCATCTTTTTCAGTACAAGCTCTGCACGGTTCCATGCATTTCTTGCACTGATCAATCAGTTTCAAGTTTTCAGAATCAGAATTTACCTCAGTGATTGGCACTTCGGTGTTTTCAGCAGTTTTTGTCTGCATCTGATCAACATCATCTTGCTTCTTGTCTGTAACACTGACTTCATCACCAACATTACCAGCTTCCTCATTCTCATTCTTTTCTTCTTTCTGCACCTCTTCTTTAATCTGCTGTTTTTCAGTCACAGCTTCCTCTTTAACCTCTTCAGCAGTTTTCTTCAGATTGTTCACCATTTCTTCAACATTCTTCTTCATTCTCTCTTCGTCCCTTTTTCTTAGACATGATAACATGGCATATCTGATATCCTTTTCATATCTCTTAGCGTATGTGTCATCTTTCAATACTCTTCTATAGTATTCAGCTCTTAACGGGACTGTGAGAAGAACATCATCGAAGATTATGTCTTTCTTGGGAACAACCGGTTCTCCTTCTCTGTTATAGTAGCATTCTCTCTTTTTATCCCATCTTTTGCTACCGACAGCCATCTCATACTCCTCCTGCATATCATCCATTCTGTTGTAGACCACATTTCTTTCTCTGTAAGTCTTCTCACTCAAGATTTGTTCTCGAGTTTTCTCTTTGATCTCAACATTCTCTTCATGGATTTCAGAAGTATCTTTATCTTTGTTTTCATCTTGAATCTCAGTAACAAGAGCATAATGTTTATTTAATTCTTCCTGTTTGGCTTCAGCTTTGAACCGTTCATCAACAATGTCATCTATTGGAAGAACCTCACTCCAATCATATCCTTCATCCTCGTAAATTACAGCATAAGCTCTTGATTTTTCTTTCGGTTTATCTACAATCAACTTTGGCTCTTCTCTGCTTCTATGGTAGATCGCCTTTCGATAATAGTCATCGTTGAATGGATGTTCATTTCCACCAACTGCAAAATTAGTGCATTCTCTCTTGAAATGACCTTTCTGCTTGCATTTGAAGCAGGTCACTTTGGATTTGTCGAATCCAAGTTTTGTTGAAGCACCTCCAAGCGATTGTTTTCCAGTAATCTCCATATACCTCTGAGCTCTTCGAATACAACTAGCTAAACACCAACGGATGTCAATGAGCTCCATCTCTTCCGGATCAATCTGGTCATAGTCTTCTTTGGTCAATTCGGAGTTTCCAATTTTGCCAGCTACTAGACCTTCATATGACTCCAGAACAGATGCAAGAAAACTCATTTGCTGCTTAGCTGCATTTATGCTCATTGCAGGAGAATTCTTCAGTTTAAGAGCAATGTTGCACAGAATTTCTTCAGAATCATCAGAATTTGTCTTTGAAGATGAATGATATCCAGAATGATGACTTGTTGACGTTGTTGTTGGTTCTTTCATCTTTTCACCACTAAATGTTGTTTTTGGTGAACCAATGCCTTTATCGGAAAACACACTGCCTTTGTAATACAAGCCAACGTTCTGTTGATGTGAAGAATCAGTCATCTTGTTTTGCTTTTGTAGCTCCAGATCATGACTTTCAATCTTTTCAAACAAAACATCAAGAGTAATATTATCATATGAAGCATCATTTTTTAAGATAAATACAAACGTTTGCCACTGATCAGCTCGTGGTAACGCTTCAATCACTTTATCAATAAGTTCCTCTTTTGTTTTCTCAATTTTAAAACGTTCAAGTTCGATTTTAAGATGACAGAATCTCTTAATCATTTGCCTCACCGACTCTCCTTTTATGTTATCAAACAGATCAAATTCTTTCTTTAATAAAGCTATTTTGTTTTTTCTAATCTGTTTTCCCCCCTCAGCTTTAAGTTGTAAAGCTTCCCAGACAGACTTAGATGACCCATTATGATTTAGCAGTGCAAAGATGTCATTTCTGATTGCTGACTGGATCAATGCTATCATTCTCTGTTCAGCTCCAAATTCAGCTTTATCTTCTCTAGTAAACTTCTTGAATACAAGATCTTCGCCTTTATCATCTTTTGGTTTTTCATATCCATACTCCAGGCAGAACCAGCTTTCATGAGCATATGCTTTAGCCCAGTTAATAAACCGTTCCTTCCACCATGTATAATCATCAATGCTATCCAAAGTTGGAGGCTTTGAATTTGTTCAGTAGAAGTTATCATGCTTGATGTTTTCATTGAGCGCCTTCGTGATGGTTTTTGGTGTAACATTTGTAGCCTCAGACGATTCGGTTGCGAACGCGTTGTAAAACGTGTTGAAGAATTCCTCAGCCATAATGCAAACCTGGAATAGACAAACAAACAAATACACTCAGTATACACAATATCAAATATCTTAAACTAGACTGCCACTCAGTTGACGTGAAATGATCTTAACAAGAAATTTCACTTTTCAAGCGGAAAAGGAAATTCAAGTGAAATCACACAATTGCACTTCAAGCGAAATCTTATCAAAGTATTTCAAGCGAAATACAGCAATCCAATTTCGCTTCAACTAGTTCAATCGAAATCTATGTCCAGTTCTGGTTCAAGCGAAAACCACAAGATCAGTTTCGCTTCAACTGATTCAAGCGAAATCCAAGATAACAAGTCCAGTAGATTCAAGCGAAAACTCTCAACACTATTTCGCTTCAAATGTTCAAGCGAAATAGTCCAAAAGCAAGTCAAATTGTCTGATTTTGAAGCGAAATCAACTATAACCTACGAACTCTTTCAAGCGAAAACCTATTTTAGGTCATTTTTAACATGTTTTAATCAGAATTTTAGTCCGAAACTTTGTAGGCTTTGTTAAAACTCTGTTATACACGATATACTCAAAAATCAGACCATTTGAACCGTAGGAAATAGTTCAAATCGAAAAAGTATGAGAGTAATTGAGTAGAAACGAGAGAAATCGATAGAATCAAGCTGTAGTAGTATGAACTCCTCGTCCTGTGCTCTGATACCACTTGTTGGATCGTTGTATGACCTAACTGAGTCGTTCAGAAGAATTTTACATCCAGTTTAAAGGCGGAATCAGTAAACTGAACACTAACACAGCTTGTAATCTTTAATCTGTTGCTTGTATTGATAATAACAATGTTTACAACCTGACAGAAAACCGGCAGCACTTCGTTACACTTTCAGAAGTCACGTCCCAAATGAAATGACAAGTGCACTATATATAGAGGTAGGATTTCGCTTGAAGGCAACCTGAACTAGTTCAAGCGAAATCTGTTATGTGAATTTCGCTTGAACTTGTCACAAGTTCATTTCAAGCGAAATCTTCACTTAAACCTTATTTTTCAGTTTCTTGAACCTCGTGCACTGAATATCCTATTCTATCCTATTCCATAATACAAGACGAAGTCAATAGACGTAATGCACTAACACACGTTAAGTATTATGGATCCACACTTACACTTGGGCTAGGCCCAACCCCACTCCCTAAACCTAAAAAGTAAAAACCCTACCCTTTTTATATTTATCTAAACACCCCATCCCCCCCCCCCTCATAATTTAAAAACTTCAAAACCCTTAATCCCTTTGCAAAAATTGCAGCCACACACCATCTCTAACCGTGCCCCCTTTTCCCTCTCTCGTTTCTGACCAGGGACCGGCACAGGTCCGGAGACGGGCTTCCGGAGTCCCTTGTTCTCTCACAGCTCACACCACACGCACACTACTCCTCAGTTATACCCCCCCCCCCCAACACGATGAATGACTGATCACCACCACTGCCGTCTGTGGTGGCGTCGTAGCAAGGGAGAGACGACGAGACGGAGTTACCGGGAGGAGAGAGAGAAGTGAGAGTCGACAAGAGAACCGCCACACACGGCGGCGGCAGGGCTGCTCTGGCCGACGAGTTCACGGAGATGATGTGTGTTGATGATCAGATAATGATGAGGATGATGAGAGTCTTAACGGTGGTGGATGGTGTACATCAACGGCACCAGTTAGACGAACCGGCGACGGTGGCGGTGATGGAAATGTTCGTCTCGGGTCAGGTCAGTCGTGAGTTCGAGAGTTCTGAGTCAACTTTGGGTTGTTTTCATTTCGGGTTCAGCTCTGGTTCGGGTTTCATTTCGTGTTTCGGCTCAGCAGGTTTGGAGGTTTCGGATCTAGTCTGGCTCAGTCTCGGGTCGCACACACTACCACCTGCTCTTCACCTTTTGGTTAGTGTTATGTTTGAATATTATTGTGTCATAAATCTTGAGTGCACTAGTTTCTTTTTAGTTGTTAAAAATATGGAAGTTGATCAGTAGTGTTTGTTAATGTTTATTTAAAGTTCTTGTGCTTGTTGAATTGAGTTGTCGGTCTGTCAAAATTGAAGAATAGGATGAGACATGGTTGTTTATTTTAAATACAATTTGGTGATAAACATATGTGGCTGTTGTGATCCTCGACTTTGTATATGCTTGTTAATTCTTGGTGTGAAATAAAGTATGTTGTGGAAGCATGTGCTAAACGATTTGCAATAATGATCTTACATCCTCTATATGATGTTTATGTTTGGATAACGATAGACTGAAATGATAGGCAACTCTAATATATTGGTGTTGAAATATTGTGTTAGATCTGTTTTGAATAAAGGATGAAAATCTTGATGAACTGTTGAATGTTCTAAAGATATTTGAAATAATATGTCGTTGATCTGAATTGTGGGTGCACGATACATGAAAACATGTTATTGAAATGTGATTGGATAGTACATGGTTATGAAATCAGATTTGGATAGTAATATTTTGTGTATTCTAGAAAGATACCATCAGCTGGGATGCGAGTCGAGACCATCCCGGTTGCGACTCGAGATCATCAAAGTTGACAACTCGAGACCAGAGCATGCACTTCAGGAAGTCGAGACCAGCGTGATTACGACTCGAGGTCGGACTCGAGATCTCATAGGTTGCGACTCAAAAGTGCACTACTCGAGACCTTCTGCATGCGACTCGAAACCACTTGGTTGCGACTCGAGTCTTCATGATCTCGAGTCGAGACTACCCGGTTTCGACCGGACTACATAAATTCATTATTGGGCCGCACTACGTGATGTTATGTTTTGGGTTGTGTGCGACTGTTGTTGTCTAACTGTTACTGTTTAACTGCCCACATGCTAGGATAGGCCCAATACAGTATATGCTAGTATAACATGCATGCTATGTGTTAGATTACGTGTAGGATTATACGTGACACTACTTGCATACGAACCTAATGAATATTAATAACCATAATAGGGTATGTTTGGCCAACATAACACGAGTAAATTAACTACCGAGCAAAGCAAAGGTGAGTTCACTACTTTTACTTAAAGCATGCGTTCCCGGTGGTTGGGAAACGGAACGAAACACTTTTCCTGGTTTGGGATTGATTACTATCTCCTTGTGCGGGATACAGTATTTCTATCTCCTTGTGTGGGATACGGGTAACAACGCTATCTCCTTGTGAGGGATACAAAACTATTTTTCTCCCCTTATGCGGGACTCTTAGTTAATTACTGTTTATACGAAATGCAACGAGCAACACTAAACGAAATTCTATCACTCAAGTCCCTACCATTTAATACTGATTAGTCGCCGGGGCCAGGCGAACGGGTTATTAGTTGATAGCGCTATTTAGGTTCGACCAGCGTCACACCGACCCTTGTTACTGGGAACGGGCGTGAACTAATAGACTCAGGCAAACCGTCAATGATGATAGAACATTGACAAACGGGGCACTGCGGAAACGTACGGTTAAGTAAGTATTCGGTATTGGAAAAATAGTTTAGTCGCTCACTTATGGGGTAGCTCCCCATGGCATGTGTAAACGGATAAATTAACTTGTTAAAATAAGTTTTTGGAATTAAAAACTGGAAAACTACAAACACGTGAACTTGCCAACGTTATGTTGACACTCTACTGCATGCTTTGCAGGTTGCTCGGCACAACTTTGGACGGACGTTGCAATCGGATGGAGTGCATGGTTCGTAAGTTTCATATGAACAACTTGTGGTTTTAAATTACGATGTGTTCTTCTCTCCTTTCCGCTGCAAACTCAAACTATGTTTTGGAAAATTTAAAATTGGTCGCTAATTATACCATTATTTGTAATAATAACTAAACGGTTCAAAATAATTAGTGGCTAAGATCCTGGTCGTCACACACCTCGCGGTAATACTCCGCGCGTGGATTTTGAGGGTGTAACAGATTGGTATCAGAGCCATTGGTTATAGCGAACTAGGTTTTAAATATTTTTGGTTTGGAAAATAAAATATTTTATAAAAAGACCAGACTATAACCGTTCTTAAGTGGAAACCACAACGACACCACACTCCGGATTGCAAGGTTCGTCAACCTCAGATGCTCACCTGGTAATGGTAGGCTATCAGCATTTACTTGTGCATAACTTATGTGTGTGAATACGTATGCGTGTATTTAGTATTAAACAACAGTGGATCATACGAAGGCTAGGCTAGCGTGTTACGTGTTAAACAGGAGCGAGTCCTCCTAAACCTGATTCGAAACCACGATACACTAAGGGCGAGGAACCAGTTATTCCAAGTCCTCGTCCACGTATTTCCTGATATCATCCTTGGACTGCAAATCGACGCAAGGGACGTCCACTCGATAGACCTGCCCAGGAAAGGTCTACTACGAAGCACATAGAGAAGTTACGAGAACGAATCGACGAAGGGGAGCCACCCCTATATCATGGGAAATTAGAAGGAACGACGACGTTATTCGCATCCTTTTTACTTGCGTATTTCTTTTCCCGACTTAAGTAGTGAGACTTGTTCCCTCATACGGCTGATCACCTAGATTCTTGAAGCATTCTAGTAAGTCTACACCTTTCGGGTTTCTGATTGCACATCTCAAACACACGAAGCCTGCGCGGTGTATGCTCCTCATTGCTGTACCAACGATCGTATCGCATTCTCATCTATCACGAAGCTAGTTCCACACATTCCTCGTTACCTGGTGAAAACTTGTTCTAGTTCAACCTTACACCTCAGCACACCCCAAAACCCCGCAAATTGATAATCTTTTCCACAAATCGGCACATGTGGAGGCGTGACACGACGAAGACACAAACCAGTCAACCCACCGACGAGCATGGTGATCTAGGTGCTTACCTTATCCTTCATTTGCCAGAGCCGTTATTCCTTGACGACTTTTCGGATTCTGTGAATAATTTCGCTAGCTTTCGTACGAACCAACAATTATTGCTTAGGGGCAGTATCCTCGCTTCCGGCGTTTCTTTATCACGACGTCCACGTTTCTTCGTATAGAAACCTTGACCAGATCTCTTTTCAGTTTGGTGAATTCAACAAACTCGACCTATAGTCAACAAACTGTTTAGCCCTTGAAATTCAACGTGTTACTTCAATCGCGCTTTCTCGAAAACCTGTTTTCGCAGTTTCACACCGAAACCCCCCCCCCCCTCGACGACGCAAGCGCTACTCCGAACTCATTCGCACGACCTTGAACCATCCGCTCGAGCTTGATTTCCCACCCGTTTGAGGAATCACATCCTGCCAGACATCTTAGTAGATCCTAAAACCTACAGATCTACACGACGATCATCCCTCTCTAGCTACTTATTGTGCTAACCACATCAACGTAACACCCCATAACAGCAAGCAACGTTCTGTATTCTAAACGCCCATAGCTTGTGTACGACCAACTACCTCATCGACATCAGATAAATCCCTATTGCCGATCCCAAAGCCTTTATGTTTTGTCTCAAGTTGAACGCATCAGATTTGACTACCCGTCTCGCATGTTCTCGCTACTCGCGTTATGCTTCACGAATCCCGTGATTCTTACCCTACTCTATTCTGCACAATTCTACGTTTGGACGAATTACTTTCTACGAACGTCACTCGTTGGAGCAACGAGCCAAGTATACCCCGAAGGAAAAAGGTATTGCAAGAACTGTTATTCGAACTCGATACGATCAACACCTAGTCACAACTCTCGAGCTTATTCCATCCTGTCAAAGTTCGACACTTGTTTCTTTCGACGACGTCCGAACCTGTTCTGAAAACCAGTGGGAATCAGGACGACTCCTACGCTCTACCCTGGTACTTCTACGACGCAAACCGCCTTACGCTAAGTTTTCAACACGCAACTTTGGGCATCGCGAAGCCCGCATTTCTCGTCCATATACGCAACCCCTCACGATTTGAACTCGAAAGGGCATCACCTAGCATTCGAGAGATGCTCAAATATCCGCAACTCCAGCAATTGGAAGATGATCTACGAGGTGCTTCTATCTTATTCTATCCCGTCCAAGGCATTGATGAAATGTCTGCCAGTAACGGCATGCGACCAAAGAAACCGACAAGTTTTCGAACTTACAACCATCCACTTGATGGGAGTAGATGTTGGGCACGAAGTGCCAACTTCTACCACTTTTGATCGAAACTCACGTTTTGCATCCGATTCGTCGCAGGCTATGCACAAATTCCTTTGGCTCACAGTTAGGCAGGAACATCGTTTATCACCCGCTGATGGGTGGTCAAATTGAACGCACACTCCGAAACCCTTGAAAGCATGCTGAGAGCATATGTTACCAACTTTGGGAAAACGAGAGACACTTGACTTTTGTAGAAATCTCTTCCCACTAGCATTCAGGTGGCACCATTTGAGGCATTGCACGGGCGCCAATGCCGATCACCCCTGTGTGGGGCGGAAGACAAATTACCGGCCCAGAACTTGCACTTGACACAACGAGTAGGATTGCCCAGAATAGACAACGCATGGCGGCAGCTCGTGACCGTCAAAAAAGCTACGCAGAATTCTGAGTCGGAGACTGGGTTCTACTAAAAGGTTCACCCTGGAAGTGTGTGCTACGATTTGGCAAACAGGGCAAGCTTAATCCGCGATACGTTGGACCATTCGAAGTTACCAAAAGGATCGGTAAGGTAGCATACTGACTAAACCTGCCTGAAGAGCTGAATGCGGTACACAGCGTCTTTCACGTGCCTAATCTGAAGAAGTGTCTGTCAGATGAAACGTTCGTTGTTCCTTTTTAGGAATTCGTGATCAACAACAAACTACGCTTCATTGAGGAACCGATTGAGATCAGGGGTCAAGAAATCAAAACCCTCAAGCGTGGTACAATATGCCAACGGACCGAGTTCGTTGGATCTCGCGCCGTGGCCCAGAGCTTACCTGGGAACGGGAAAACCAGATGATGCGCAGGTATCCCCAGCTGTTATGAACATTACTTCCAGCACTGAGGCTACAGCTGAATTCCGAGAAGAAATTCCAAACCAACAGGGGATGATGTGACGCCCCACGAAAACGTTTAAACACACTAGCTTATCAGTGGCTGCATGCTAAATTTCGGGACGAAATTTCTTGAACTTGGGGATAATGTGACACTTCGAGTCTTCCTGTGCATTTCTTGGATGTTATAATTAAATTTGTGAAATTCTATACTATGAGAAATACGTACAAACTCTGTGGATCTTGTGCTGCGTGATTTTTCGTGCTATGTGATTTTATGTGCTATGTGACTTACGTGTTAGTTTTGTGGATTTTCGTGAAACTGCTTGTATCTACATATGGTAATGGAGTCTGTGTATACATATAGAGCGTAACGTATGACATTTGCTTAAATTTCGAGGACGAAATTCCTGTAACATGGGGAGAATGTGACAACCTGTACTCTCGTTGTCGAGAAAAGGGTATTTTGGTGACGCGCACATCTATTGATATCGGTATTATTATTATTATTATTTCTTTTATTATTCTTTTCAAAAATAATAATAAACCGCGATGAGAGTTTTAAACACTTACGCATCTAGTTAATTGTCATCGGGCCTGTTCATTTTAGCTAGACACGTTAAGTATTATGGATCCACACTTACACTTGGGCTAGGCCCAACCCCACTCCCTAAACCTAAAAAGTAAAAACCCTACCCTTTAATATTTATCTAAACACCCCATCCCCCCCCCCCCTCATAATTTAAAAACTTCAATACCCAAAATCCCTTTGCAAAAATTGCAGCCACACACCATCTCTAACCGTGCCCCCTTTTCCCTCTCTTGTTTCTGACCAGCGACCGGCACAGGTCCGGAGACGGGCTTCCGGAGTCCCTTGTTCTCTCGCAGCTCACACCACACGCACACTCCTCCTCAGTTATACCCCCCCCCCCAACACGATGAATGACTGATCACCACCACCGCCGTCTGTGGTGGCGTGGTAGCGAGGGAGAGACGACGAGACGGAGTTACCGGGAGGAGAGAGAGAAGTGAGAGTTGACAAGAGAACCGCCGCACACGGCGGCGGCAGGGCTGCTCTGGCCGACGAGTTCACGGAGATGATGTGTGTTGATGATCAGATAATGATGAGGATGATGAGAGTCTTAACGGTGGTGGATGGTGTACATCAACGGCACCAGTTAGATGAACCGGCGACGGTGGCGGTGATGGAAATGTTCGTCTTGGGTCAGGTCAGTCGTGAGTTCGAGAGTTCTGAGTCAACTTTGGGTTGTCTTCAGTTCGGGTTCAGCTCTGGTTCGGGTTTCATTTCGTGTTTCAGCTCAGCAGGTTTGGAGGTTTCGGATCTAGTCTGGCTCAGTCTCGGGTCGCACACACTACCACCTGCTCTTCACCTTTTGGTTAGTGTTATGTTTGAATATTATTGTGTCATAAATCTTGAGTGCACTAGTTTCTTTTTAGTTGTTAAAAATATGGAAGTTGATCAGTAGTGTTTGTTAATGTTTATTTAAAGTTCTTGTGCTTGTTGAATTGAGTTGTCGATCTGTCAAAATTGAAGAATAGGATGAGACATGGTTGTTCATTTTAAATACAATTTGGTGATAAACATATGTGGCTGTTGTGATCCTCGACTTTGTATATGCTTGTTAATTCTTGGTGTGAAATAAAGTATGTTGTGGAAGCATGTGCTAAACGATTTGCAATAATGATCTTACATCCTCTATATGATGTTTATGTTTGGATAACGATAGACTGAAATGATAGGCAACTCTAATATATTGGTGTTGAAATATTGTGTTAGATCTGTTTTGAATAAAGGATGAAAATCTTGATGAACTGTTGAATGTTCTAAAGATATTTGAAATAATATGCCGTTGATCTGAATTGTGGGTGCACGATACATGAAAACATGTTAGTGAAATGTGATTGGATAGTACATGGTTATGAAATCAGATTTGGATAGTACTATTTTGTGTATTCTAGAAAGATACCATCAGCTGGGATGCGAGTCGAGACCATCCCGGTTGCGACTCGAGATCATCAATGTTGACAACTCGAGACCAGAGCATGCACTTCAGGAAGTCGAGACCAGCGTGATTACGACTCGAGGTCGGACTCGAGATCTCATAGGTTGCGACTCAAAAGTGCACTACTCGAGACCTTCTGCATGCGACTCGAAACCACTTGGTTGCGACTCGAGACTTCATGATCTCGAGTCGAGACTACCCGGTTTCGACCGGACTACGTAAATTCATTATTGGGCCGCACTACGTGAAGTTATGTTTTGGGCTGTGTGCGACTGTTGTTGTCTAACTGTTACTGTTTAACTGCCCACATGCTAGGATAGGCCCAATACAGTATATGCTAGTATAACATGCATGCTATGTGTTAGATTACGTGTAGGATTATACGTGACACTACTTGCATACGAACCTAATGAATATTAATAACCATAATAGGGTATGTTTGGCCAACGTAACACGAGTAAATTAACTACCGAGCAAAGCAAAGGTGAGTTCACTACTTTTACTTAAAGCATGCGTTCCCGGTGGTTGGGAAACGGAACGAAACACTTTTCCTGGTTTGGGATTGCTTACTATCTCCTTGTGCGGGATACGGTATTTCTATCTCCTTGTGTGGGATACGGGTAACAACGCTATCTCCTTGTGAGGGATAAAAAACTATTTTTCTCCCCTTATGCGGGACTCTTAGTTAATTACTGTTTATACGGAATGCAACGAGCAACACTAAACGAAACTCTATCACTCAAGTCCCTACCATTTAATACCGATTAGTCGCCGGGGCCAGGCGAACGGGTTATTAGTTGATAGCGCTATTTAGGTTCGACCAGCCTCACACCGACCCTTGTTACTGGGAACGGGCGTGAACTAATAGACTCAGGCAAACCGTCAATGATGATAGAACATTGACAAACGGGGCACTGCGGAAACGTACGGTTAAGTAAGTATTCGGTATTGGAAAAACAGTTTAGTCGCTCACTTATGGGGTAGCTCCCCATGGCATGTGTAAACGGATAAATTAACTGGTTAAAACAAGTTTTTGGAATTAAAAACTGGAAAACTACAAACACGTGAACTCGCCAACGTTATGTTGACACTCTACTGCATGCTTTGCAGGTTGCTCGGCACAACTTTGGACGGACGTTGCAATCGGATGGAGTGCATGGTTCTTAAGTTTCATATGAACAACTTGTGGTTTTAAATTACGATGTGTTCTTCTCTCCTTTCCGCTGCAAACTCAAACTATGTTTTGGAAAATTTAAAATTGGTCGCTAATTATACCATTATTTGTAATAATAACTAAACGGTTCAAAATAATTAGTGGCTAAGATCCTGGTCGTCACACGCCTCGCGGTAATACTCCGCGCGTGGATTTTGAGGGTGTGACAAGTGTATTACGGATGGTATTGTAAATTAAAGTGCAATTTTCTATTACTGATAACGTATTACGAAATTTGTCAAAGTAATGATACATATGCACATGTGCATGGATAACTGTTACTCGAAAAAAAAAATTTTGCTAACTAAATATAGCGATTTTTTTTTTAAATATTAAAAAAAATTTACTGTTTTTTTATTTTTTTTTTAGATTTTATTTTATGTTCACATTGGTTCTCGCGGTTCTCGCAATAAGGGTGGTTCTCAAATGAACTTTACCCTATATATATATATATATATATATATATATATATATATATATATATATCGGGTCAGGATTTAGAGAAAATGGTGAAAAATGTGAGAACGGTTATGGATCGTCAAATCAAAACAATCTATGGACTAGATTGGCGCGGTGACGTTTTCGTAAATAACACCAATTCTATTAAGTGGACGCGCTTCATTAAGCGTAAAAGGGTCTTTAGACTTCTCTACCCAAAATGCCAAACTCATGAATAAAATGCCACTACGGGCCAAAACGCATCCTATATAAACAGACATCTCAGACATTCATTAAACACACCCCCGAACCGCAAACGCCATATTTACTACTAAATACCATTCGTCTTAGAAACCCCAAAAAACCCAAAACATCAAACACACCAAACTCAAAACCCCATATTTACTATATATCAATCATCTTAGAAAACACCAAAAACTCAAACTTCAAAGATTGCAATCGACGTTTCCTTTAGATACACTATTTTCTCAGTAAAACGCAAAAAATGGCAAACATCGTTTATTGTTTATTCAATATTGTTCTACGCGAAGTTTCGCAGAATGCATTCTTAGATGAGAGGGTGTAACACAATAACATTTTGCTGAACAAGATGGAGAAATCTTCAAGAAAAAGATGCTGATGTCAGACTTATGTCATTTTCTGTGCTTTGTTCTTGATGAATATTTGAATGGCATGAAGAGAAGGATAACACTGATGACTGAGTTGAAGATAAAAATGAAGATAAAGATAAACTTCAAACAAAAAAACTCACCTCATTTGTGCTTCCAAACGGCCACAAAAAGCTACTTCAACAACAAAAAAACAAAATGAAGCATACCAAAGTCAACCGCCAGTGAACATGTTTCAAAGAAGAAAGAGACTGATGACAGTGAAGATTTGGAAGATGAATTGTTTCTATTTTTATTTTTTTATTTTTCTTTTTCTGTAGTTTGTTATGTATTTTTCAGCTAAGAATAAAATACATTATTTTAATAAAAACGCCACACAGACAAAATGCTTGTGAAACGTCATCATGCCATAAAACGCCAAAAACTCCCAAACTATAATAAAATTAATTTAGACAAGTATTATTAAAAACTCAAAAAAAACCTCCAAATACTACGTAACGCCATTAAAAAAAGCCAAACTTGGAAGATGGCACGCCTATCACCCTAAACTCATAAAAACCTGAACAAAAACAGTAAAATACACACAGTAACTGAAAAGACGGTTACTTTATTAATATCATTTATTATACTAAAATCCCGCTTAAACTACACGCCAAAAACTTCTTATAAAATGATACCTCTTAGCAACTTCCATTTGATCACACCCAAAAACAACGCCATGTTTCCTAGAAACAACTCACTTTAAAAACGCCAAAAAATAGTTAAAAAAACCACAGATGGGAAACCTCGTTTCTTCTATATTTAGTATTGTTCTGAATGAAGTTACACTGAATGGATTCTTCTCTGAGGTGGGAATCTCTAAAAACTTTTGCTGAATGAGATGGATAAATATTCAAGAAAAAGAGACCGATGACACTGATATATCATCATGTCACTTTGTTCTTGATGGATATATTGATGGCATGAAGGGATTCATACATTCGAGCAGGCGTTGATCTTCAACATGTCACCAAACAAGTATATATCAAACCAAAATACAGGATGCCACTAAAAATAAGCTTCTTCTAAAGAGGGGCATTATGTAGGAAAATTAGCATCTAGGTAAAGTATTCAAAAAGATTCAAAACGCCAAAAAGGTTCAAGAAGAAGAGGCTGATGACAGTAGATTTGGATGAGAAATTAGATTAGAATTTTTAATTTTTTTTCATTTTCTATTGTTTGTTATCTAATTCTCTGTTGTTTATAATCTAATTCTCTACTAATAAAAAATTGAGTATAAAACGCCAAAAACTACAAACACCAAAACGCCTGATAGAATGAAAACTGTGAGAACGGATGCTAGCAAAGCACGTTGTTGCTATATAAAATGCCAAAAAATGCCAAACAATGTATTATTGGAAAACAACACTAATTGACAGATGAAACTGAACGAAACAGTAACTGCAAAAGACTAAAATGAAGAGACAGTAACATTATTGCTAAACATTTATTATATTAAAAGCCACTACATGGGAAATTGAATTTATTTATCTTTTCAAAATGCCATAATTGCATGTCACATTATAGGCCTGCATCCCACATGGCACAACAATTGATAAAAAAAATACACATCAAGAAAATTACTGATGTTTTTACCGCCAAAAACAAATATCTACCTGGCCCCAAAAAAAAGCTCATTATATAAGTACAACAGCTAAACCAAAGCTTCACACTCCACACATTCACTAAAAAACGCCACATCTTCACTAAAACGCCATATAATTTAAAAAAAATGGTAGATGTTATTGCATGGAGGTTTGAGAGGTCAGAGGACGTTTCATCATTAAGTTCTTTGACAGGAGAAGGGTGAAAGTCAAAACAATCAAAAGCCATACTTAGTTAAAACGCCAAAATATTTACTATGCTCCTGATAAAAAAAACAATAAAAACACAACGTATTTGTTAAACGCCAAAAAATGGAGAGGTGTTGTGAGACGCGTTTAAAAAAGAATATAAAAGGACAAAAAAGCCCCTCCACCCTTCACGATCTCGCGTGACACGTGTTACGCCAGGATCTGTTCTCACTGTTCTCACACTTTAGGGCGTTTTCTCCTGATCCCGTACCGATGTATATATATTCGCGTCGAAAGTGACCAAGTGTCATTCAGGGTGGGTGCAGGCTCCTCGTCGTGACGCTTGGGAGATCGTTGCCGATGACGACGCGTTTATTTCGTTAGTGTGTTTATAATATAGTTCGCATCGGTTTGAATATATATATATCTATATTATTTTGTCGATATATATATTTATTTGTATAGGTTGTCCGATGTCCGATTGTTCGTTGTCCGCATCTCGTTTAAGGGTATCATGTAAGTGTGTTTCATGTGTGTATATTTTTTTTGTTTTATTTTCCGATAACAGTATACTCAAAGTTCCTTGTCCGGTTTATACTTTTGAGTATTTATAACGTTTCCATGTATGGTGTATTCTTTGTATTTAGTTAGCAGGATCCTAACTTTAACACATACACACAATATACATTTATTTATACACATACACATATGAGAGTGATAAAGTATATACACATATTTTATCCCAAAAAATACACACACACATCTATATATATAATACTCATTTTTAACTTGTAAAAAATATATATAAGTATTTATTAAGGTTCTTGGAAGATTAGGGCTTAACCCTTTTTGTTAAAACTTCCTTAATGATGATTATGGTCACTAATCACGTTTAGCCCCGTTAATCATACTTTAATCGCGATTAGATTCTTATAAAATTTCGTCATAGTTTCCCCTAAACTATGGCTTTTTCCACATTTTAAAAAATTATTTAATCCATGTTTAAACCCACTAATCATCATCAATCTCAACCAAGTTTCCAAATACTACCTTGCATGCATGTATTCCTACATATTAACCTTTATTTTCCATGGACTTGTATATATATATATATATATATATATATATATATATAAACACTTAGAAATAATGGCACTTTCATATATTTTAATTAGATCTTTAAAATCGTCATTTTTCTCACAAACAATAATCTAGTTATTTTGTCTAAACACACTTGTTTAAGATACTTTTTAAGATCATCTTAGTGTAAATCATGATCTTTAATCTTTAAGAAAGTTATCTTCGCCATAAATCATCTTCAAGTTTATATAAAAATCCATGGAACATAAGGATGATGATCTTGTTAAGATCTAAACATAGAAATGTTTAGATCATTAGTAGTAGCCTAGATTATACAAGATCATCCATGTAATCATCCTACTTTAACACAATCATCATAAGCATAAGCATAATCTAACATAAAACCACATAATCAACACATAATATATATTTATTAGTAGACCTTTAAATGGTGATTAGGGTTTTAAGCTGTGTTTTCTTTGATGTTCAAGATGATCAACTTGTACTTTAGTAAACTACATATTATAAGAAGCTTAAAAATAGTAATAGATGATCTTAAAACTTAGCAAGTGATTAGTGGTCTTTAAGATGAATATTAAGAAAGTGTAGATGCTCCAAGATAATCTTTAATGGTTCTCCAAGCTTGCAAACTCCTTAAACCACCTTAAAATGGCATAGAAAGGCTTAAAATGGTGTGTTTAGTGAATGAAAATGGGTGTGATGTTGGAGGGATGTTTGGCCGAAAGTTGGGGAGAAGGAAGAAGAGGTTTCTTGATTTTTTTGAAGTATTGAAGTTATGAAGTATGATGAAGATAAGTTAATTAGGGTAATTAGGGGTTTATGGTAGTTTAGGGTTTTAAATAAAGTCTAACTAGTTCACTAGTTTAGTGGGTATTGATTTTGGATGGTAAAAATGCCATTTGTTCGCTCGTCGGTTCGATATCGGGTGTTATATGAAAGGTGGTATATGGTATCGGGAGCTATGGTTTAATTTACCATCGATGCTATGACGTTTATTGACGTGCGTGCGGGGTGTATATATCTTTTTAGTTATTTTTAGTACTTTTTACTCGCCGATTTCAAGTTTTAAATTTATAAAACATGATATTCTACTATCACTCTACACATACGCTAGGGCAAGTTTACCCATCGCTGACGTAGTATAGTGATGGCAAGATACCGAGGTCGTCCAAGGACACAAGAGCTTTTAGTACCGGATTATCGTCAACGTCTAATCGAACCAACTTTTGAGAAAAGATTTTTAAGCTACTAAAAAGATAAAAATAGAAAATAAAAATGATAGGACAAGAAAGAATCACTTGGATCCAACTTATCTTTCATGTACCCTTTTGATGATTTCCGCACTTTGGCCATTTTAAGAGATTATCTTAGTTATAGTAGTAGGTCATTCTTCCAAGGCGACGTTACCCTCAACCTAGTGGTTTGAGTTAGCAAAGATACAATCCCACTAGGTTGGATTATTGAAAGATAATTAAGTAAGTTATTAATGCAAAATGTGGTGGACCCCTCTTCCGAGGCGGCGATCACCGTCAACCCGTTGGTCTGAGTCAGCAGGGATACAGTCCTCGTGGGGTTGGTTTAATGTTTTAATAAAAGTTTAAGATAAGGGATTCAAGATTTTTACACCACTCCTATGGTTAGTAATGCCCGCTCCGACTAGTGAGGTGTTACTGGGCTTGAACCAGGTTCTCGCAGGATCTATACACTGAATGAGACATAGAATTACCCAAACCACCCTTCTAACCCCCTTCCAGGCAATTAACATGCTTTATATATACTCTAAAGACATGAATATGTTGAATCAATGAACATATGAAGAATGATTGACTAAATTCGCCTTCAATATAAAAAAACTATTTATTAACGTCATTAATACATACCCAATTAAAAAGTAGCCAAAGATTGGAAATAATAAAAGAAATACATAAAAGAAAAGTCTTCACCAAGTGATGTAAGAATTTAACCAAGCATGGCCTTTATTTGACAAAGATTCTTACGATCAATCTTGGATCCTGAGACTACACACACATTCTAAAGATGGAAAAGTGGATGATGGTGGTGGATGTTGGTGTTGTAGTGGTGGTAGAGTGGTAGCAAGTGAGAGAGAAGTGGTTTGCCAAGGGATGAGTTGAAGTGAAACCAAGCACTCCTATTTATAGCTGTAAACAGAAGCCTCAGCATGGCCCCGTGCCCATCTCTCTCTCATCCTAATTAACTGCCTGTCAGATATCGTACTAACACGGCCCCGTGTGTCAACGACACGGCATGTGGCCAAAGTACTTGTTGTACTATCGCAGATTCTGCAAATCTTTGAGTTGACCACGCCCCGTGTTGGCTTAGCACGGCCCCGTGTTGGCTGCCATTTTGTCTTTTGTAGTTGTCTTTTTCTTCTGCTCAGTATCCATCTTCGGACAAGGCCCGTGTCAGGTGGACACGACCCCGTGTCAGCCTTCTGTTTTTTTTATTTTGAGGTTTGGATATGAGTCGGGGCTTGGCGATCTGCGGCAATTCCTTCTCCTTTACATTTATGTTGGATTTTGCTGTCTTTTTTCTCCTTTTGCAAATTTAAGCTCTTTTATCCCTGAAAATATAAAAGGAACGAAAACACGAGCTTTTTCCAACATTAGTACTAAAAAAGGGTTGCTTTTACGCCGTATTTAACATAATTTATATGTTGTATTTTGATCATATCAAATACCCCCACACTTGAATCTTTGCTTGTCCTCAAGCAAAACTCTATTACGTGGCTTACACACCCAAACGGAATAGGTAGAAAAGAAGGTTTTTTGGGTCCTATCTTTAGAGTGTCGAGCATCCTAGTTTTAAATATATTTTGTTTTTATTTTATTTACAATCCTATTCGTCATGATTTTTTTAAAACTTAATTTATGAAAAATTATTACTTTGGGCATAATATGCCTTTATAAAATTCTATTTAGTTATATACAATTTTACACACCTCACAAGTATTAACTCAACACTCGGCCAATATTAAGTGAAACTCTCGTGCCCGAATTGGAACTTTCTCCTACCATAGGCTTGACAATTGATCAAACCTCCTCCTTTTGACGTTAAATCCTTATAAATATCAAGAGGATTTTGAGGGTAGGTGGTGGTTCGGGTTTGGTAAGTTTTATTCGAGAAAGAGATAAAAACGTAAACTATCGGTTTTCTATTGTTTTTTGGCTTAGCAAAAAATACTTTGGCTTATTTTTCGGATTTTTTTTTGAGTGCCAAAGTTGAAACTGAGCCGAAATCATAACTTCATGACCGACAAGTTTACAAAAATGAAAGATGAAAAATGAAAAGGGTGGTTTTTGTGGGTTTGAAATGAAAAAGGTTTTTAAGGCTCAAAGGGTTTAACTAAGGGGGTGTTTTTGTATAAAGCAAAGAAAATAAAGGTTTTATTTTTTGAAAAATGGGTTTGTCCTAATGCCTATATCAATTACTTACTTGAATTTTTGTCAGTAAGGACTTGGAACTTATCGGGTTGTCAAGTTCTAGATTCATGAGAACCAAACGGGCTATTCACACAAGAAACGAAAATTGAGCAATTAGTAAAGATGTATATTTTATGCTCGGTAATGGCTTAAAACTCACTTTTGTGGGAAAAAGGGGCATAATGTAAAAATCTATATATAATCAAATTTTACAAAAATTTATCATGCCCGTTTTCGTAATTTTTCTAAATTGGTTCTTTTTATCACGACACTATCGGTTATAAATTTGTAAAAACATAATTTTTAGAACTTGTTTACCCAACTAAACTTAAGAGAAGTAAAAAAATGAAAAGAAAATTTTTGAAAAAGTTTGGGGTGTTTAGCGGTTCCAAGGTGAGTTTTGTGTAAGGCTTGGTTTTAGGACAAACGATTCAAGGGTTTTTATTACCCCCCCCCCCCACAATTAAATTACACATTGTCTCCAATGTGTCCCAGAAAGTATTTATTTTGGAAAAATGTGTAAAAAGTATGAAAATAACAAAAAATTTTTGTTACTGGCACTTGCAGCACGGCCCCGTGCTATGGGGACACGACCCTGTGTCCAAAGTGCCAGTAACAATTGAAATCAGAAGACTTACAGTGGGGTGGCCACAAGGGCGTGTTGGTGAGCACGACCCGTGCCACCTTCTGGGCAGGGGATTTGTGACAACAGCAAGACGGGCACGGGGGCGTGCTGAGTGAGCGCGGCCCTGTGCTGCAGCCACTGTTTTGCAGAAAATGAGTCGGGAGGCTTCTGTTTTACGTGCATGGGTTCCATTTCGTCATCCATTTTCCTCTGTTGAGCGTGTCTTATTCCTACAAAGCTAGATACTCAAAAGAAAACTTTAAACTAGATATTAAACTAAATTTAAATTAAGATTAAACTACTAAACTAATGGATAGTCCATGGAATGCTTCCATGGTGTGCCACGTTTATAAAGGTTTGGCTAGACCCAAAGTCGGTCAAATGTTGCCCGCGTGGGATGACTCACATCCTGAGTTGTAACGTTGCAATGCATCGTTTAAACTTGAGTCAATCGTGTTGAGGTATTTGACCGGATCATCCTCCGCTCGTTGCCCAACTTCAAACTTGATCTCTTTTTCACCAACCCTCAATGTTAGTTATCCTTCACTCATATCTACCATAGCTCATGTGGTGGTAAGGAAAGGTCGTCCTAGTATGAGCAGAACTTTGGTGTCTTCTTCCATGTCTAGAATAACAAAGTCGGCAGGAAAAACAAATTCTCCTACCTTTATCAATAAGTTTTCTATGACACCTTAAGGGTATTTTACCGACCAGTCCGCAAGTTGAATGCTCATTTTTGTAGGATTTGGTTTCCCCAATCCTAGTCTGTTGAATATAAAGGCTAGCATTAAATTAATGCTAGCTCCTAATTCGGCTAGTGCATTGCTTATTGGCGATCCACCAATAGAGCAAGGAACGGTGAAGTTTCCAGGATCAATCTTCTTTTGGGGGAGCTTGTTGAGGAGTGCCGCCGAACATTCTTCACTAAGGGTGACTTGTTGGATGGTTTCAAATTTTCTTTTGTGAGTGAGGAAGTCTCTCATAAACTTAGAATACTTGGGCATTTGTGTGAGGACCTCTACAAAAGGAAGATTGATGTGAAGTTGTTTAAGCAAGCTCACAAACTTAGTAAATCGTTCGTCGGTATTTTGCCGAATGTTTAAGCAAGCTCACAAACTTAGTGTCACACCCCGACCGCGTAAAACAACAAATCGCGGCGGAAACATCGGGGCGTGTTGCGACAGAATTAATTGTTTCAAATCCATGGCAAACAAAGTTGTATTTTATTTATAAACAAAGGTGTTACATTGTTTCAAACAGGTAATTAAAGAGTTCAGAACATAATTAAACATAGTCTATCTTCTTTTAAAGTTTCTAAGGCACAGGTCCGCCCTAGTATCGTGATCAACATCCTATGGAAAAGCACCTGAAAACACATGTGAAAATAGGTACGTCAGCATAAAAATGCCTGTGAGATACATAGGTTTGTGAAAAATAAGATTCATGACTTATGTTTGAGAAAATGTTTAGTCATAAACCTTGTAATTTGCTTTGTTTTGTAAATCATTTGAAAAACAATGAGCTCAGATGATATGTATAAAATAAGTGAATAATGTATGGTTAAATGAATAACCATAGTAAAATGGGTATGTATAAGATAAGTTGTTTGTAAAATCAATGTCTTGTGAAAAGTATGTTATTTGTATAAAATGTTATATGTATCAAACTGAAATGATTCAAATAACGTTACGCCATGTAATACCATACAATCACTTATATATAGGAAGTACCAGCGGCGTATCCACCATGCTTGTATCATATTACACACGCATCGTTACTTAATCACTTAATCAAACCAAACCAAACAATGTAAGAAGTCTATGTTTAAACCAAGTGTCAAATGTATTGAATAAGATGCCAAGATGTAAATCATGTCAAATGTCTATGTCAAATATCCATGTCAAATGTCCATGTCCAATAGTAGTCAAGTAATTGTGTAGCAAGTGTTATGTATGGTAAGTAAAATAAGACTACTTAAACCATAAGTAAAAATGTACAAAACAAAGTATTTTGAATATATCAAAAAGTTATGTTTTGTAAAGTGATGCATGATACATTGATACAAACATTTATGTGGTAAGTTAACGCATACATTCAAGCCTTGAGACAG
>JARYGA010038582.1:0-38814 GCA_030545235.1 Helianthus tuberosus
TACGTGGTAATATAGTGCCTACGGGCCTTGCTCATTTCTACATGAGCCAAAAGACAGTGGTAGCGATGACTCCCTGTCAGATAAAGGTAATGAACTAGGTTCAAACCTTCATGCTTTGATTCTCTGAAATCATATCTTATAATTTATAAACGCCCTTGTGACTAGGCCTATTGTGCCAGTATACCTTCATGCTTTGATTCTCTGAGATCATAGCTTATAATTTATAAACGTCCTTGTGACTAGGCCTATTGTGCCAGTATACCTTCATGTTTTGATTCTCTGAAATCATAGCTTATAGATGAAAATGTCCATGTGACTAGGCCTTTTGTGCCACAAATAAAACTGTTATTGTTTTATAGGATAAATTATGATAGAAATCCTAAATAAATATGATTAGTAAATTAACCAAATATGGTCTCTGTTTACCATGGTTAATGAATTACCCTAAGGGGCGATTCCATAATAAACTCCCAAATAAACTATTGTCCTTGTTTTCTGTAACAGTTCAATTAAAATGGCTAACTCAGACGAGATAAATAGTCATCCAGTGGAGAACAATGATAACGCCCGGATAAATTTAACGGGTGCTGAATTAAAAGCGTTGGTCGACGACGCAGTTACAAAGGCATTGGAAAGGCAGTACGAAGAGTATAGTGGGACTCGTAGCAGGACCCTATCTACACAGCCTTCAAAGCCACCGTCCAAGAAGGACGAACCGAAGAAAGATGATGATCGGCACTCCTCGAACCACCACAGTGCTCCATCGCAGCAGGTTATACTAAACCAAGGACCCCGTGACAAGGGTTGCTCGTATAAATATTTTGTTTCCTGCAAACCCCGGGATTTTACTGGGGAGAAAGGAGCCATCGACTGTATGACGTGGCTGGACGAGATGGACACGGTTGTGGATATCAGCGGATGCGCTGAGAGAGACGTGGTCAAGTTTGTGTCGTAGTCTTTTAAGGGTGAAGCTTTAGCATGGTGGAGATCACTGATTCAAGCCACCGG
Source organism: Helianthus tuberosus (assembly GCA_030545235.1). Lineage (NCBI taxonomy): Eukaryota > Viridiplantae > Streptophyta > Magnoliopsida > Asterales > Asteraceae > Helianthus > Helianthus tuberosus. The sequence continues at coordinate 1,009 of JARYGA010038582.1, forward strand.
GAAAATCCCATTGTACAACATGTTGTGGGATCAATTTGTTGCCCTTATCAGGGAAAATTACTGCCCTCAGCATGAGGTGGAGAAAATAGAGTCTGATTTTCTATCGTTGGTGATGACAAACCTTGACCGTCAAGCTTACCTAACGAGCTTCAACACATTGTCCCGGTTGGTTCCTTATCTGGTGACCCCAGAACCAAAAAGAATAGCTCGTTTTATCGGTGGTTTAGCCCCGGAAATCAAGGCAAGCGTGAAGGCTTCTCGGCCAGCTACTTTTAGATCTGTAGCTGACATATCCTTGTCCCTCACTTTGGATGCGGTCAGGCAGAGATCGCTGAGGAATAAGGAGGCTGAGAAGAGAAAACGTGAAGATGATGGTTCACGAAGATCGAACAAGAAACACCGTGGGAACGGTGACAACAAGAAAAGATCGGAGTCAAGGAAAGATGGGCATCACTCTGGTGAGAAGCCCAAATGCAAAATTTGCAAGAAACAGCACTATGGAAAGTGCAGACTCGAGTCGAACTCACAGACTCAGTCAAAAACCTATGCATGTGGAATATGCAAGTCCACGGATCACAAAACCTTAGATTGCAGGAAGATGAAAGACGCAACGTGCTACCGTTGCAATGAAAAGGGGCACATTAAAACCAACTGCCATAAAAACACCAAGAAGCCTGAAGAGGCCAAGAAGACTAATGCTAGAGTCTTCAGAATGGACGCAAAGGAAGCGATTCTAGACGACAACGTTATTACAGGTACTTTCCTTGTAAATGATGTCTATGCAAGAGTACTATTTGATTCAGGCGCTGATAAGTCGTTTGTAGATCATAAATTTTGCAAATTGCTTAAATTACCTGTCAAAACTTTAAATGTGAATTATGAGGTGGAGTTAGCGGATGGCACCCTAGAAACCGTCTCAACTGTGTTAGATGGATGTGTTATATCCATTAAGAACCATTCTTTTCATCTGTCTCTACTTCCATTTAAATTAGCCGGTTTTGACATAGTCTTGGGCATGGACTGATTATCTCATAACCAGGCCCAAATTGTCTGCAACAGAAAGCAAGTGGCGATAAAGACTCCGTCTGGTGAATCACTTACCATTCGGGGATATACCCAGTATGGATTGCCTGAGCAAGTGACTATGCTCAAGGCTTCCAAGTGTTTAAAGAAGGGTTGTGTCATCTACATGGCACAGGTGATTATTGATGAACCTAAACCGAAGATAGAAGACATCCCTGTCATTTCTGAATACCCAGAAGTTTTTCCGGAAGAACTACCTGGTTTTCCACCAGATAGACAAGTGGAATTCAGGATTGATATCATCCCCGGAGCAGCACCTGTTGCTAGAGCACCCTATAGGTTGGCGCCCACAGAAATGAAGGAATTGAGGACGCAACTGGACGAGCTGCTAGCTAAAGGTTTCATTAAACCTAGTTCGTCTCCATGGGGAGCGCCAGTCCTATTTGTGAAAAAGAAGGATGGATCGATGCGTCTGTGCATCGATTATCGTGAGCTTAATAAGGTCACGATCAAGAATAGATATCCTTTGCCCAGGATCGACGATTTGTTCGATCAACTGCAAGGGGCAAGTTATTTCTCGAAGATTGATTTGAGGTCAGGCTACCATCAGCTGAAGGTCAGAGATGAAGACGTACACAAAACTGCATTTAGGACTCGTTATGGTCATTACGAGTTCCTAGTGATGCCTTTTGGGCTCACAAATGCACCGGCCGCGTTCATGGATCTCATGAATCGCGTTTGCAAGCCGTACTTAGATAAATTCGTCATCGTTTTCATCGACGACATTCTCATTTATTCTAAGAATCAAGCTGACCATGAGAAACACCTTCGATGTATTCTCAAACTTCTACATCAGGAGAAGCTCTATGCCAAATTCTCTAAGTGTGAATTTTGGCTACGAGAAGTCCAATTTCTTGGACATGTGGTCAGTGAGCGTGGTATCCAGGCGGATCCCGCTAAGGTTGAAGCAGTAATGAACTGGCAAGAGCCAAAGATGCCTACAGAGATTCGTAGCTTCCTGGGATTGGCAGGATATTACAGGCGTTTCATTGAAAATTTTTCAAGGATTGCTGCACCCCTAACTTCCTTGACTAAGAAGAAAGTAAAGTTCATTTGGGGCCCTAAGCAGCAAGAGTCCTTTGATATTCTGAAGCAAAAGTTGAGCAACGCCCCAGTTCTGACATTGCCAGATGGAATAGAAGAGTTCGTGATTTACTGTGATGCATCGCACACTGGCATGGGGTGTGTGCTTATGCAGAAAGGCAAGGTTATTGCCTATGCTTCAAGACAGTTAAAGGTGCATGAAAAGAATTACACCACCCACGACTTGGAGTTGGGTGCCGTTGTATTCGCACTAAAACTGTGGAGGCATTATCTATATGGGATCAAGTGTGTGATCTACTCTGATCACAAGAGCCTTCAACACCTGTTTAATCAGAAGGAATTAAACATGAGGCAACGCCGTTGGATGGAAACTTTAAATGATTATGATTGTGAAATCAGATACCATCCCGGCAAGGCGAACGTAGTCGCCGATGCCTTGAGTCGAAAGGAGAGGGTGAAACCCATCCGAATCAATGCCAAGCGCATGGAGATAAAGAACAGTTTGACTGAAAGGTTGTTAGCTGCACAGAAGGAAGCTGTGTTGGAAGCTAACTATCCTAATGAAAAGCTAGGGGTAACTGAGGAACAGTTAACTCTTAGCAAGGACGGAATTCTAAGATTAAATGGACGCATATAGGTTCCAATTTATGGAGGACTTCGAGATGCCATCCTCCAGGAAGCCCATAGTTCCAAATACTCCGTTCATCCTGGAGCTGATAAGATGTACCAGGATCTAAGGGCAAATTATTGGTGGATAGGCTTGAAAAAGTCTGTAGCCACCTATGTAGCTAAATGCTTGACATGTGCGCAAGTCAAAGCCGAGCATCAAAAGCCGTCAGGTTTGCTACAACAGCCTGAACTTCCTACGTGGAAGTGGGAAATGGTAACTATGGATTTTATCACCAAGTTACCTAAGACCAGGAAAGGAAATGATACAATATGGGTTATAGTTGATAGACTGACTAAGTCAGCACATTTCTTACCCATCAAGGAGACTTATAGCTCCGACATGTTAGCCCAGTTATACGTGGATAAGATTGTAGCCTTACATGGCATACCTGTGTCTATTCTCTCTGACAGAGATACTAGATACACGTCACATTTTTGGAAGAGTTTCCAACAATCTTTGGGCACGCGTTTGAATTTTAGTACGGCTTACCATCCTCAGACAGACGGTCAGAGTGAGCATACTATTCAAACGTTGGAAGACATGCTACGTGCATGTGTGATCGATTTGGGTGGTAGTTGGGATAAGCACCTACCACTAATTGAGTTCTCCTACAACAATAGCTACCACACCAGCATAAAGGCTGCGCCTTTTGAAGCCTTATATGGTAGAAAGTGTAGAACGCCAGTTTGTTGGGCGGAAGTTGGAGATGTCCAATTATCAGGACCAGAGATAGTGTTCGAAATGACGGACAAGATTGTCCAGATTCGTGACCGTCTCAAAGCTGCCCAAGATAGGCAGAAGAGTTACGCAGATCCAAAGCGTAAAGCTTTTCACTTCGAAGTAGGTGACAAAGGATTGCTTAAAGTATCACCCTGGAAAGGGGGGATGCGATTTGGTAAGAAAGGCAAGCTAAGCCCGAGATACATAGGACCTTTTGAGGTTATCGAACGTGTCGGGTCAGTTGCCTATAAGTTAAACTTACCAGAAGAGCTCAGTGGAATTCACAACGTGTTCCACATCTGCAATCTGAAAAAGTGTTTCGCTGACGAATCACTGGTAATACCGCATACAGATGTGCACATAGATGAGAGCTTGAAATTTGTGGAAAAACCATTGTCGATTGAAGATCGACAGGTTAAGAAGCTTAGAAGGAAGCATGTACCTATTGTAAAGGTCAAATGGGATGCCCGTAGAGGTCCCGAATACACGTGGGAAGTGGAATCCACGATGAAAGAAAAGTACCCTTACTTATTTCAGTAAATCTCGGGTCGAGATTTATTTTAAGGGGGTGAGGATGTAACACCTCGAAAATTCACGTCCTATAATGTGTAGACACGTGTCATGTGTTTAAACGTGTGAAAGAATATTATGAAAGGACTAAAGTTGACAAACATGGAAAGTATGTGAATATACGTATTCTAAGTGTCAACAGTGAATAAATATATTGTACATTAACCCTACATGATGTTTATAACGTCAAACGAATAAATCATGGATCATGCGAAGCTAAAAGTGAGAGATTACAAACTACAGGGGTTAAATGTGTCAACATGTTTAAGTTTTACCTCTGAGTGACCTTTTGACAAACCTGAAGCTTTGTAACTGTAAATTATGCTCACTAGAATGCACGATATGAATTTCATAAGGATTCTTTATCGTATGAGAAAGTTATGATCAAATTCGTGTGCGAGGGGTTAAAGCGTTAACGTTGAAAGTTATGACTTTTCGGGTTAACCGGAAGTGTCCAGGGACTTGGCAAAGTGGGTATAAGTCCTAAAGCCCTTGTGGGTAAATATAAAGGGGTCAAATTTCAAGAATTAGGCTTAGTTGCCCTTTCGAAAGGCCAAGGGACATTTATGTGGAAAATAGAAAAATTAAAATCTGATAACAAGGCTGAGGCGGGCCGCGTTAAGATTAAGGAAATCTTATGCGGGCCGCGTCAGGTGCCCAGTAACAGAAAGCGTAGACAGCCTCCTGCAAACGCGCTAAACCGACCTTTAATCGACATTAATGCAACATGGGCGACCCCTAGACAGTCCTACACACTTAGGGACACATGTTGATGATTTGTGGTCAGTGTTAGACCTTGGTGTCAACAATTTGTGGTGAAAATTTCACTATAAAAGGGTCTTGAGTTGCAACCAATTGATCACACCTTCATCTGCATATTCTGATCATTTCTGGAGCTCAAGCCTTCTCTCAAGTGTTCACATTTCGTGCATAGGACCTTGGTAAGCTTGCTAAACCTTTCTAAATTAAGTTTTAGCTTAGTTATAGCTTGAAAGTCAAACCGTCGTAATTAACGGTTGACTTTAAGATTAATCACTAATGGTCCAGTGATTAGTCGAATCAAAAGTAGTTATAAGTTGGTAATTATGTGGGTAATAAACCCTCAAAAGGGTTCCCCCTGATTCCCACTCTAACTAGGTCAAATGTCGGGTCAAACTTGTATTTAAAAAGTCAACAGGATACTTAACTTTCAATTTATGCATGATTAGCAATGTAGAACATATACAACCTGTTTGATCATTAATATAACTTGGTAATTCGTGTAAGGACATGTCTAAACATGTTCAACCCGACAATTTCCTGTTTAGACCCGGTTCGGAACCGAAAGTCGCATAGTTTGACTTATACTTTGACTTTCAGTTCTGACCCGTTATGGTATGTTTTAGAAATACCTTAGAGCTTCATTTGGACCAGGTTACATGCTAGTATAACCCTCTGTGATTATACACCTCGGATCATTAGTTATCCAATTAATACGCATGATTCCGTTAATTGCTCATATGTTGACCATTATGCCCTTATTACCTTAAAACGTGATTTTTGGAAATGTAAAAGAGTAGAAACCTTAATTACTGATATATAAACTTGCATACAAAATTTAACATCAGTTTGAGGTGTAGGTTAAGAGTTATGCTCGTTAGCGTAAAATTAAAGCTTTATGTTAATTAAACGACGTATTTAGCGTATAGCCTACTTAAACATACTTTTTGATAGCAATCTCTTTACCCACTGATGTAGTATATTAATTTGGGATTTTTAAATATTTTTAATTAATTTTAGGCTGAGCATAACTCATAGTCGTAGGCTTAATCCGGTAATTGTCGGTTTTGCCCTTACGGGCTATAAAATGAGTTTTACATATCTAAACGACTCCAAACCTTTTGCTACTGATCACATATGATAAATAAATTATTTTAAGCCTTTTGGAATAATAAAAATATCAGCTTTATGTATCAAACCCGGAAATGGCTTCTAATCGCCTTTTAAGCGTTTTTAACGCATAGTATGTGTTATAACCATATTAAACATACAAGGGTTGATACCTACTGATATTTGAGGCAAATTATAATATTCTAACAGTAAGCAAAGGTTGTTAAACTCAGACTTTAGTTTTGAGCTTTTCGGCTTATGTGAAATTACCAAAATACCCCTACGGGGCATAGTTTGGTTATAATTGATAAATTTCACATACCTACAATACCTTACTGTTATAAATCAGTAAATTAAGTATTTTTGATGATTACATCAGACCTGTAACTCAGGATACTACTTAAACTCTTTTACAACCTTTAAAATGACCAAATTACTTTATATTCTGAATGTAATATATTTATCTTTTGCTTCCGCTGTGCATTTATATATTGTGTTGTTTGACTATGACGATATCGACTACGTCACGAAACTCCCCACCGGGCCCACCGGTAATACGTGGAAATATCGGGGTGTGACAGGTTGGTATCAGAGCCAACATTGAGTGAATTAAACACTAGTCTTTGGTGTTTAATCTCAGTGACACAGTAGCACATTCCTTGACCTTTTGAGTCTAGTCTTAACATAGGAATACTCTCAATCCTAATCTGTAAATTTTGCTTCCAATTTTTATATATTGGATATGTCGCCAAGCGAAGAAGCTGTATTAGAAATCCTCCACATCCGGAGCCTAGAAATGCTGAGCTTCGTACTGCGGCAAGAATGAAACGAGCATCCAGGGAGAGGACATTCGAAAGTAAAGTGAAGAAGAAAACTCCTTTTGCTAAAGATTGTTTCTTTAATAGTCCTTATAAGGACATATTTATCTTTCAGTCCCTTCGAGGACAACATTATTCCTTTCAAGTCCCGTTTAGGGCACATCTATACTTTTAAATTTATAGTTGAATGATTAAATTTAAAATTTTCATTCTAAGCATGAAAAATGAAATAAATGAAAAATACAATCGTTTTATAAGATCTACCATTATAATAGAATGGCAAAATCTAAAAAGGACATGACCTAGCCACGTGTTATTTTAAGACACGGCCAAGATGGTAAGACCTATTCAAGAGATTCAAATCCTTGTTAACACCTAAGAACATGTTAGCACTCTTGACAAATGTGATTCGAGAAAATCACAACAGTCATTCTTATATTGGATTCTTCCAATTTTCTTATCTAGCCTAGTGATTTAGAAATCACGGCTTAAATCATCGAATACAGATGATCATATTTTTAAACACCTAAGAACGTGTTAAACACTCTTGACAAAAGTGATCTGAGAAAATCACAATAGTCATCCCTATATTGGAAATTTTCAAATTTCCTGATTTGGCCTAATGATCTAGAAACCATGGCTTATGTCATCATATAAGATGAACATATTATAAACATCCATTAGTGATGAAGTGCCTACGGGCTAAACTTGTTGTCCGATAAGACAACGACAGTGGTGGTCTTTGACCTCCTGCCTAAAAAAATGTTGGACCATGTCCAAGCATAATAGTCGGTATGATCCAAACGATCTTGACTAATAGCATCTGAAAAGATGATCATATCATAAACATCCCTCAGAAGGGAAATGCCCACGGGCTATATCTATTGTCCTAAAAGACAAAAGGCAGTTGTAGTCTTCGACTCTCTGTCAATAAAAGTAACCGACTATGCTCAAACCTTAAATGCCTCGATCCCAAACGATCATGGCTTATAAATTCAAATATGTCCTCGTGACAAGGCCGTTGTGCCACTTTAATATCCTTAATGTCTTATATACTAGGATAAATTATAATGAAAATACTAATAAAATTAACAAATTAACCCATATGGTTTAAATTACCATGGTTAATAAACCATCAAAAATGATAATTTCATAATAACCTTTGAGTAAATCATTGTCAATATTTATGTAGCAATCAAGCTATATGGCTGGATCAGATGAAGTTAACAACCACTTGAAGGTGAACAATGATACTACCAGGATTAATATAACTGGAGCGGAACTGCAGGCATTAATAGATGATGCTGTTACTCGCGCTCTTGACAGACAATATAATGAATCATATGATACCCGCTCTAAGACTCTATCTGTGGCTCGTAGTAAGCCCCCTTCTAAATCACACGAGTCAAAGGAAGACGATGTTCATAACTCGTCAAACCAGAGGAGTGTTCCGTCTAGACAGGTTGTGCTTAACGAAGAGCCACATGTTAAGACCTGTTCATATAAATATTTCGTCTCTTGCAAGCCCAGAGACTTTACAGGAGAGGAAGGGGCCATCGACTTCATGACATGGCTCGATGAGATGGACACTGTTGTTGACATCAGCGGTTGTGCGGAGCAAGATGTTGTGAAATTTGTTTCACAATCATTCAAAGGAGAAGCGTTGGCATGGTGGAGATCATTGCTCCAAGCCACGGGAAAGGTCCTACTCTACAACTTATCTTGGGATCAATTCGCTGCATTAGTCAAGGAAAACTATTGCCCTCAGCATGAGGTAGAAAGGATAGAATCAGACTTCTTGACTCTGGTCATGAAGAATTTGGATTGTCAGGCATATGTGACAAGTTTCAACACTATGTCCCGCCTAGTTCCTTATTTAGTCACCCCTGAACCTAAACGCATAGCGCGTTTTATTGGAGGCCTAGCACCTGAGATAAAGGGAAATGTTAAAGCATCCAGGCCTACCACATATAGGTCCGCGGTGGACTTATCCTTATCTCTCACTTTAGATGCTATCATGAATAAGTCTGTTAAAACTTACGGCGAGGGAAAAAGGAAAGAAGACGAGGAAAACTCCCATCAATCTAACAAGAAGAAGAAGGGAAGCTCTGAGCACGGGAAAGATTCCGAGTTTAGGAAAAGCTCGAGTCAGTTCAATAATAAGCCCAAATGCAGTAACTGCAGAAAACAACATTCTGGAAAATGTACGATTGACCCAAGTGCTAAATTGTGTGGAATCTGCAAGACCAAGGGTCACAAAACTTTAGATTGCAAGGAGTTGAAGAACGCGACATGTTACAATTGTAACGAGGAAGGGCACATCAAAACCAACTGCCCAAAACTTATAAGGAAGCCTGGAGAGGCCAGGGGAAGAAATGCATGAGACTTCCAGAGGAACACCCAGGAGATGATGCAGAATGATGACGATATAGCAGGTACCTTCCTTTATCAAGAAGTTTATGCATAAATTTATTTGATGCTGGCACATATGATTCTATAACGAACAATAAATGTTGAGAACTGTTGTCTCCGCCTGATTAGGACTCCAGTCATTTAATGCAAGGTAGAAATTGGTCGACGATACTTTAGAGAATGTTCCAACAAACCTTAAATCGATGTTTTATATCTATTAGGAATCACTCTTTTCTTATATCCTTATGGAAAGCTTTCAAACTATCCAAATTCATCAATATAATAAAGACAGATGTGACATTCTGATCCCCTGTCAAAAAGGTGATGGACTAGGTCCAACCCTTAAATGCCATTGATGGTCTTTTGTGACCTAGACTAAGTGATATTGATATTTTTAATAACGTTCATTAAGAATGTTAGTGCCATATTGGCCTGTATAGTTTAATGAAACCATGGTTAGTATATGTTAAGGCCATCAGGGTGATGAATAGCAGTTGTTGAATTGCAACTAAGTAAATGATTCATTTGGTGATAGGAACCAAATCTTGAGTATGACAAAATCGGATAAGACAACAGTCAATCGCGCCATTGATGGTGCGACGCATGCTAAAGATGCTACAATTGTAAACCTTAGAATTTCCAATGATATTCTTCAAACTATGATAGACGCAGCTGTTAGAAAAGCCGTGAAGAAGGCCGTGAAAAAGTTCAAGGAGCCCAATGCTACTTGCTCCAAATCCTTCATAAACTATAAGTATAGCAAACCTTTAAAATCTTTTATAAGAACCCTAGGTGTTAAGTGTAAGGTAAAACTTACCGACAAAATCATAGGAACCATTTCTTCTGTTCCTGCTAGAAATCTTCAGTCATATAATTCGAGTGCACCCCCTCTCCAGATGAAGTACGTCAGAATATGAAATTGATATCTCTTGGTCTCTATCGATTAGGAATATCATATGGTATGACAAAAGCACCATATGAGGATTGGTGTATCTTAATATGTTCCATAGATTGCTTCCATGCCTGATCAGTATGGAGGTTTAATGCATAGAACCCCAAAGATATTCCAATGGTCATACGGTATTAAAGTCAACTAATGGTATTCAAAGATGATATCCAGAATGGAATTGTCTGAGTAAGTGTCTCTGATTAAGAAATCTGTGGACTTGTAACATAAATGTGTCACTTATCTGACACAGGCAATAATAAATGAACCAGAGCCTTAGATTTGGAAAATCTTTGTAACCTCCTTGTATTTTGATTATCTTCTCCTAAGACTACCCTGTTTACCTCTCGAGAGACAAGTAGAGTTAAGATTAACATCCCGCTTAGGGTTGGAGTGTTGTAAGAACTCCGTGTTGATCATAGAATAATCGAAACCCTGATTAAGTAAACATTAAGATAAGAGATTCATATAGTCTAACTTGATATCCTGAGAATTCGGTATAGTTAATTATGAAAGATGGTTCATTTTGCTTATACATTATTACCGCAACCCTATTTAGACAACGATTGAGAATCGCCATCAACTACCCAGGATCGTCGAATTATTCAACTAGCTATAAGGATTAGTTATTCCTTAAGAATAGTTTTAAGCAATGGTTGGGATAACCATCTCACCTTAAGATAAGCTTTTCTATAATAGTTGTACATAAGTATCAAGGTGGCGACCTTGAAGACCTTGTATAGATGGAATGTTAAACGCCTATTGATAGGACAATAGATTGGTAAGTCCAATTATCAGGATCTGAAAGTTGCATTAGAAACAACAAATAAGATCACGCAATCCCTAATCATCTATAAGTTGCCAGTATTCGGCAGAAAATCAAGAATTAATGAAAGTAGCAAACCTCCTAAGATCTTGTTAAAGAATGAGGCTCAACAAAAGATATCACCCAGGAAGGGTGTGCCAATTTGTTAAATAATCAGGCTAGTTAAGCTCTGAATATATAGAATCATTCGAAGGAATCGAATGTATCAAGATCAAATAGCTTATATGCTAAAACCTATTTAAAGAACTTGGCGGAACTCGCAATGCATTACACACTAATGATTTAAGGACGTGTTCCACCAATAAACCAAGAGGCAATATCACGTAATGATATGCAGATTTTTGATATGATGAGAAACCCGTAACGATTTAGGGTCGACAGGTTAAGAAGCTCCAAAAAGGATACATGTACCTATTTTAGAGGTCCGCTTAGGAGCTTTGAGAGACTCCAGATATGCTATAGCAGTTAAGTCCGTTATACGACAATAAGAACTTCCAGCATTTTAGCAAATCTCGAGGTCGAGATTTCTTTTAAGGGGGTGAGGATGTAACACCTCGTAAAATCACGACCAATGGTGTATTAACACGTGTAATAAACCCTAATAAAGTCAAACATTGGAATTTAGGGACTAATTTTTCGAAAAATCAAAAAACATTAATTATAAAAGAACTGGAAGTATTAACATACCTAAAATAAGTTTCTAAATAACCTACTACGGTTTTATAATCACAAATGAGCCACTTGTTGATCAAGTGTAGCCGTTTGCGGAATTAATTGAAAGTTTACGCAATAAAGGGTTAAAAGCGTCAACATGTTAATTCTTACCTCTGAGTGACCTTTTAACAAACCTAGAGCTTCATGATATTTGATTATACTCCCAGGAATGCCAATCATTGGCCGTCCCAGGGCTTTTATGCCTTTAAGTGACGTTACGCGCAACATTTCAAGTTAGAAGGACTGAAAGTGTCAATATGTTTAAATATACCTCTGAATGACCTTTTAGTGAACCCAAAGCATCGTGATGTTTAATAATACTTCCAAGAATGCCTAATGTGGATTAGATGAGGCTTATATGCTATTAGATGATGAGATGCGCAAGTTTGCGCAATAGATGGACCTAAAGCGTCAACTTTTGAATCTACACCCTTCGGTGACCATTTAAGCGAACAGGAGCGTAGTAACATGTATGTATATGCTTGGGAATGATCAATATGGGCCATGGAATGCTTTGCTATCATTAAACAGCATTTCGCGCTACTTTGCGAAATTAAAGGACTATTTGCGTCAAACGGTAAAAGTATGCCGATTCGTAGGATATCGGACCTTCCGGAATATGACCATAAGTTAAACATACCCTATTTTATCTTTATATAGCTTAGATATAGGCTTAGAGGTGTTTCGTGCGCAAAAATAAACTTTTATGTCATTCAGGGACTAAAAGTGTCAAAAAGTGCACAAGTTTGCATTTTCGCGCATATCTCACATTCTGAATATCTCCGGACACCCAAAACTTTATGTAAGCACTAAAATATTTTATTTTAGTGTTCGGATTGATAAAATTCCTTTCGTCGAGTCGTTTGGTTCATTTTTAGCGTCCGTTCGTGTTCCGTCGTAATTAGACGCACAACGTGACCATACGGCCAAACGAACCGACATCCGACATGTTTTTGAGCATGTTTCATATCCCCTATGTGTGGACATCATAGTGGAGCCTTGAAATGAGATTAACGGGCCTCATACGTATCATAAAAGCCTTTTTACAAGTGCAGGGACTGATATTGCACATTCTGAAACTTATTTTGCTGGTGTGGACATACAGGCGGGCCGCGTAAGCCTTCTGAGTTCCCTACGCGGGCCGCGTGGGCTGGTCTGATGCAAAAACAGCTGGTAACAGCCTGTTTCTTGCTGGCGTTTGTTCTAGATGGTTTCCAATACCACCAACTCGATTCTAGGGGCTGCACATGGTATGATAAAACCACTTAACACTTGTCATGATCTGAATATAGCTCCCCGAAAATTGTCACGATCCTACAAGGTCCCGAAAAGTATATAAGGAGGTGGGTTTTTCACTTTCACCCACACCTCATTCCATTTCTGATTGCTCTCTTATTCTTGGAGGATCTTGAGCTCTTTTGAGAACCTCCCTAATTCTTTGGACTCTTGTAAGTATCCTTTCGTGCTTAGTTTTTATCGTTTAGCGTTTTAAACCGAAAAGTCAAGCGTTTTCGATAAACGCTTTGACTTTTAAACGGTTGAGCCATTGCTCATAGCGAACGTGGCTACGTGACCGTAATTAGGTAGGTGTTTAACCCTCAAAAGGGCACCTCCTAATTACCACGTTTACTTAGTTTAATTGTCGGGTCAAATAAAAGTCAAACGGGTTTGTTTTAAATAAAATCCATAACTATTTCATAAAGATCAGTTTTCCCACTTTAATAACTTGGTAAATATTAGTTGAACATGCCTAAGCATGATTCAACCCGACAATTCTAAGTATAGACTCGGTTCGGAACCAAAAGTCGCAAAACTTTGACTTTTGCTTTGACTTCAGTTCTAACCCGATTTAGGTGGGTTTAGACATGCCTTAAAGTCCCATTTGTAGAACCCGAGAGGATCTTTCAACGATATCAATGTTAACTTGTGTGAGTGCGGAATCCAAACACAAGTGGATTCAAGAAAACAATAAACAATAAAGTAGAATAAGAACAATAATCAAACCAAAATACTATCTTGCATTCACCTTGGAGTCAATGACTAATACAAGATATGCAACCGATCTCGAGTGGCCTCTAACCTTCTACCAAGCGATCAACCCTCTAAACAACATAAGGGTTTACTTATATACTACCTAAGGTGGATCGAAACCAACCTAGGCCCACTCGAGATCTCACCAAAACCCACTAACTACATTTGACCCAAAACAAATTAGTTAAACATTACAAGATCAACCCTAAACTTTAATATCTCTCAATGTATAAAGCTTGAGGTTCCAACAATCTCCCCCTAGGTTTATGCATAGAGAGTCTTGAAACTTCAACTATTACCAGCACCACCCAAACGATCTTTGAGCCCACCAAAACCTTTTGTGCGAATATGTATCGCTGAAGCAACGGCACCAGTCCATGCTTTTGCAATTTCTTCATATTTTTCAGTAGCTCTAATTTGATGACGAGCTAACACTTCCAGGTCTTCATAAGCAAGATTCAGCAAATCAACTTGATCCACCAAGCGAAAATTCACATCGCCATCACAAACAATTACTGCCTGCCCTAGACGCTCATCATAAGTCTAGAAATGCAAGGACTTCAAAGCACCTTTTGGAATCTTTCTCACCAAAGGAGTCACCTTTTCCTTATCAGTTACTGGCCAATGCACAATCTTCATTCGCTTGTGTGTATATGAATCTCTAACACCTTTAGCTGGTTTAACAATGGACTCTGCCGTACGCATTGAAGAAAAGTTACGAAGAACTTCCCTCTTCAATCTCTCGAAAAACATATATCCAGGACCTCCAGGCTTATCATCTACATAAGGTGCTTTAGACAGATCAGTCAAATCAATCTTAGTGATAGACTGAAACTGGCCTGGATTTTTGTACCACTCAACAGGTCCAACCTTCCTTTTTATCCACCATCTTTTACGATCATGATCAAAACCCCAGCTGACTACACCAGATCTATTTCCAACTTGATCATAGAGAGTTTCACCAACATCCATTAAATGATGCGTTGCTCGAGCATCATCATCATCTGGATTAAGATTCTTGTTCTTCAAAATTATAAACTCCCTTTTCTTCTTAATTCTTTCAGCCTTCTCTTTATCTGCAACTGGATCAGTAACTCTTTTAAAGTATTGTTCCATAGCAGCACTTCTTTCAGCATCATCTTTTTCAAAGGCTTTTCTTCTATTTTCCACATCAGTAGGATCAGAGAATTCATTCCCAAATTTCTTCTCAAGCTTTCCACGTAAATCATACACCATATTGAACAGTAAAGTAACATCTCCTTGAAGTTGTTCAATCTGTTGATTCTTTTGTACTAAAGTATCTTCAAGTTGGATGATCTTGGCATCTTTATTGATAGAATCTTGCTCAACCACAATTAACCTTTTCTTCATTTCTCTCATACTAATGAAATCATCATCATCGCTTGAATCATCATCAAATGGCATTCTAAACGGCTCTTCAGGTCTCTTACCACTTGAACTACTAAGCATATCAAGAACTATTCTAGAAGGACCTGCAGATTCAGAAACACCAAGTGGCATTGTCTCAATAACAGCATCAGTATCAACATTTGTAACCTGAACATCTGCAGTGGTGGTCTCCAAAACATTTATTTGAGTGTCAGTGTTGAACTCCAAGATATCTTCAGTTGTGGTGGTGGTGTCAGTGACATTCTTCTCAAAATCGAAATCATACAATCCATCATCATCTTCAGCAATGTTCATAGATTGATCTTTGTTTTGTTCAACATACATTCCGAGTCGAGGATCCCGCCTTTTTCGTTTCAATGGCAATGAATCAGAATCCTTTGGGTTTTCACTAGGCTCTTCAGTAGATACTGTAAGATTGGAAGGAGGATTTCCCATCTTATCAGTTACAGACTTTAATAACGAGGCCAAATTTTCAGCAGTAATCATAGAAGGAACAGTTGAAACAGCATCATCAGCTTCTTTTTCAGGAGGAAGCTCTTCATCATCTCCTGAATCACACATAATCTCTATGCCCTCATCGTCAGAGTTAATTGTCAAAATCTCTGTCTCAGGCTCATTAACAGTAGCCCCCTGAACATCATGTTCTTCAGCAACCATTGCATTCACTTGAATTGGTTGATCTATCACAGGATCAGCAGCTACAACCTCAGTTTCTGCAAACCTACCAAATTTCTCCAAAGGAATCAACCCCTCAAACTTCTTTTATGTACCCTTCTTAGTTGTGAGAGCACCAAAACAAGAAGGACCCATAGGTTTTAGCTCCAAGGTATCACCGGATCGCGTCAAATCAGAATAGCGCGCATTAAAAATCATCTGCAAAAACCTTGGATACATAATAAATTTATCCTTTCGAACTCCAGTAACATTCCTCTTCATCCCTTCAAAAATGTACTTCGAGTAGTTGAACGACTCATTCGTAATAAGTGCAACAAAAGCAGCCGTTTGTGTAATGTTCAGTTGATCTGTTCCCCTTCGATTTTCTGTCATACACAAGATAAACATTTGTGCCAACAAGCGCCAATACGGGTGCAGAAACTTCTTAACGAGTGATGGATATTTTCCTTCGTAACTTAAACGAGGTAAAACAGCCTCTATAGTATCACTTGGAAGCTCAATCGGATCAGATTCAGTATCACCAAACTGTAGAACTTCTCTTATCATTTACTCAGTAATGACGATCTTCTTCTTCTGAATTTCAGCTTCTATCATTCCTTTTCCATCAGCTCCTTGTGCTTCAAATCTAGCTGTCTTCCAAAAATCTTGAACGAGATCTTCATAGACAACTGGATTATCTCTCAGTGCATGAACAAGTCGGCAGCTATTCAACCCTTTAATCAGCGATGTATATAACCTCTTGTGCTTTTCTGGAGGAGTTGCTAGATAACCATCTTGATTGTGCGTTGATATAAATTTTAATTCCATATCCTACACCAAACGGAAACACTAAGCATAAAGACATGTGAATAAAATTTTAGTCAACTTAATTCAAAAACAGATCACACTGAATCAACAGTCAAAACATAGGCTATCGATTAACACACATGTATCAACTCGAGACTATGAGGTTTCGAGTCGAAACCATGAGATTTCGAGTCGAGACCTCAGTCGAGACTGAGTTAACTTAAACCGAGACCTCAGTCGAGACCAATCAACTTTGAGTCGAGACCCCAATCGAGACAGACGAGGTTGCGACTCGCAACTTTATGTCTTGAGTCTTCACATGTGTTCAATCGAAATCCTAGTCGAGACCCCACAAACAACTTTAATCCACTAAGTTTTGGATCAAACACCATAAACACCCCACGATTTCTTTGAAGACCAACATAATATCAAAATTAGGGTTCTTGAGCATCTTCAATCATTCATATGATATTAAAAAAATCTTCATCAAATCCTGCAAAATTTCAAGATATTCATCATTAAATCTATCAAGATACCTTCAATAAACTCAAAACAGCAGGTCGAGAACGGAGTGTTGCCGGAAAAACAGACAATATCGCCGGAGAGTGAGAGAGAGTTTGAAAGTGACAGTTTTTTTGTTTCGAGTGCACAGTGGGAGTCTCGAGTCGAGATCCTTTAAATATTCCAAATCTGTGGGCCGGGCCTTTAATGACATGGGCCGAGACCACAGTCTCGATTCGAGACCACTCAACAATTTGAAACTTGGATTTATTAAATAAAAATTTTACTTATTTCAGCAATCCAATTTTAACAAATATTTTCGTATCTAACCCTTCAACTTTCTGAGCATGTTTTATTAGACCAAAACCTACAAACATAAAATTAAATAATATCGAAATATTATTTACAAAAATAAAATAAGGAAATATCATAATTTGCTCAGGGATCAAATCACGGGTTTCGGGCTTGACTACACTTATCAACACTGATCTACTACTGAATGATCTAGACGATTGCCAGTATATTTGTCCACCTAAACTCATCTCCCTAGACCTTTTTCATATAACTGCCTGTAACAAATTTATCATGTTTTAATTTCTTAACAATGAACACCCAAATAAATACTAATCAAATCCTGGAAATATAAACAGCACACTCTATCATGCAAGTAACTTCCCTACCACATATTTCACAAGTCCAATCCAAATCTCTGAAATCTTAACTGGGAATAGGTTGAGAAGAGAACAGAATAGATCTTAAGCAGAGATGATATACTATACAGATCAAATGAGTTTTTCTCAATTTGATATAGGTTTCTAGGGTTTCTTTTGGGCACTTGAGGGCCTCTTTCGGGTGTATAAATGATCTACAGAGCGACAACGTACAGCTAGGTCAGCAAGTATCTGGATGCAGCAGAAGCTGACGTTGCCTAGCACCTCCAGGTCAGCATATATCTGGATGCAGCAGAGGAGATACACGACTTTTTCAGAGAAGATTTCAGAGTCAGACCAAAATTGTGTGTATCGGGACAACATACAGACATTCAAATAGACATGAGCTAATTCCAAGTGATTTTCTTTCCTGAGGTCATGTACTAATTTAGTTCTAAACAGACACAGCCAATGTTTCCAGTCTTTAAGGATAGAGCCTACCAACACATCGTGCTAGAGTCAAACTATTTCGATACTGGTCTTACATGAGTCAGCCCTCGACCATAATGTGAAAATTCATTTCATTTCCCAGTCATGCAATGTTTCTTTTTGAATTTTTAAATTTTTAATATTTTTGTATTTTTTCAAAATTTTTTCAATGTTTTTGTATTTTTCAAAATTTCTCCCCCTAAATTTGTGCATAAATAAAAACTACCTAAGAATAGAAAACTTTACGAAAACAAAAACAACCATGCTCAGTCGGTATACCGGATCATTTTCAGAAAATCAACAAGCACTTTGAATTTTGAACTGCTGACAGGTTTTGTAAACAAATCGGCAGCATTTGCATCTGTGTCGATTTGCTCGAGTTTAATAAGACCTCTGTCAAAGCAGTCTCTAATGAAATGAACTTTTATGTCTATGTGCTTGGTTTTGGAGTGAAAAACAGGATTTTTAACAATTTGTATTGCAGCATCATTATCGCAGTAAATAGTAGTATTAAGATAAGTCAAACCGTAGTCATGCAATTGATGTTGCATCCACACCACTTGAGAGCAAGATGCAGAAGCGGCAACGTACTCAGCTTCAGCTGTAGAAATTGCCACCGTTTGTTGTTTCTTGCATTGCCAAGAAATGAGCCTGTCACCCAGAAATTGACATCCAGCTGATGTAGATTTCCTGTCACTATCAGTTCCTCCAAAATTGCTATCAGAAAACGCAAACAAGTCAAAATTGGAATCCCTCGGATACCACAGACCAAACCGAGGTCGGCCTTTAAGGTACCGAAAGATTCGTTTAACAGCAGTAAGATGAGACGTTTTAGGATTAGCCTGATATCTTGCGCAGTTGCAGACAGCAAACATGATATCTGGACGGCTAGCTGTCAGATATATCAACGACCCGATCATAGACCTATACAGACGTTGATCAACAGAAGAGCCTTCTTCATCTTCAGTCAATAACGGTCTCTCTGCCATTGGTGTTTCGGCTGACTTTGAGTCTGAAAGCTTGAATTTTGCTAGCATATCATCCACATACTTCCCTTGATGAATAAGAATGCCTTGAGAATTCTGTTTGACTTGTAAACCCAAAAACAATGTCATTTCTCCGAGAGCACTCATCTCAAACTTCTTTTTCATAACTCTCTCAAACTCCTTGCAAAGCTCCTCACTTGTAGATCCGAAGATAATATCATCGACATAAATTTGAACCAAGATCTGATCCTTGCCCACTTTCTTGATAAACAGAGTCTGGTCTATCGTGCCACGTGTGTACCCATGATCCAAAAGATGTTCAGTTAGTGTAGCATACCAAGCTCGTGGTGCGTGGTGTAATCCATACAATGCCTTGTCTAGCTTGTAGGCATATTCTGGATGATCTGGATGCACAAAACCCGGTGGCTGCTCAACAAATATTTCTTCCTTCACATCTCCATATAGAAATGCTGTCTTGACGTCCATCTGATACACAGTGAACCCCATATATGACGCGTAGGCTAAGAAGATCCGGATGGCTTCGAGTCGAGCAACCGGAGCATACACTTCATCATAATCCAGACCCTCTATTTGTCGAAAACCCTGAACCACCAGTCTTGCTTTATTTCGAACAATAACCCCTGCAGAGTCTTGCTTGTTTCTGAACACCCATCTAGTTCCAAGTTTGCGCTTTCCCTTTGGTAACTCGATAAGTTTCCATACTCCAAGCTTCTCAAACTGGTTCAGCTCTTCATGCATAGCATCTACCCAGCCTGGTTCCTGCAAAGCTATATCAACAGTTTTAGGTTCGATTTGTGAGATGTAGCAAGAATATAAACATGTATTGATGATTCCTGATTGGCTCCTGGTTAAAACTCCTGCATTTACAGGACCAATCACATTCTCTATAGGGTGATTTCGTTGGACACTTGTAGGTATTGCCATGTCAGGTACGGTCTCATCTTCAGTAGTGTTGCTAAACTCCCCCTCATTAGATGCTGCAGTATGATGAACTACTAGAGTTGTAACGATGCAATCTTCAGGAATGGATTCAGGAAATAGTACAGATCCTGAACCACTAGGTATAGTACCACTTGATGAAGCACCTTCAGGGGATGAATGGGACATTTGCTGAGGCGTAGGATGCCGAGTGAAAACCATTCCCGGTGGGTCAATGGTATGATTTCTTGATCTTCCTTCAGCTTGTTCTTCTTCTTCTTCTTGAGTATCACCAAAAGACAACAGTTGTTTTGGAGTAGACACACCTGCAACTGTAGGGACACTTGACAAAATGTTAAACGATTTAAATAATTCAGCATAAACATATAGCCAATCTGGTCCAACTCTAGCGTCCGTAGTATTTTCTTCGAGCCATTCAATGTTGCACGACTCGATGACCTTTTTAGTTACCTTGTTGTATACTCTATAGGCTGAACCTTTAGCATATCCAACAAAGTAACACTCGTCCCCTTTGACTTCAAACTTTCCATTAGCGTCCATAAGTAGCAAGACACATGGACAACCAAAGATGCGAAAGTGTGAAACCGAAGGTTTACGTCCTTCCAGAATCTCATAAGGAGTTTTCATATGTCGTTTGTTTACTAAAGCATGATTCTGGACGTAACAAGCCGTGCTAACAGCGTCAGCCCAAAAGAAACTAGGAAGCTTCGAATCAGCCAGCATAGTACGCGCAGCCTCTATAAGAGTGCGATTTCGTCTTTCTGCTACTCCATTTTGTTGTGGAGTTCGAGGTGCACTGTACTGTTGTTCAATTCCCTTTTCAGCACAAAATGTGTCCATGGTGACATTTTTGAATTCCGTTCCATTGTCTGATCGAATAGCCTTTACTTTCGTACTGGCTTGATTTTCCACCAGAGTAATGAATTGTTTGATCAAACCCGCAGCCTCATTCTTGTGACTTAGAAAGTACACCCAGGTGTAGCGTGAAAAATCATCGACTATCACGAGACAATAAGCCTTCTTGCCAATACTTAACACATTCACTAGACCAAAGAGATCCATGTGAAGTAATTCAAGCACAACTTTGGTTGAGGGTGTAGACTTAGATTTATGAGGCTTTCGATGTGCTTTTCCCTTTGCACAAACAACACACTTTTCTACCAACATAAAGTCTTTGATTGGTAGATCACGGACCAGTTGACCTTTGGCAAGTCGATTCAAATTTTTCATATTCACATGTCCAAGGCGACGATGCCACAATAAACCATCATGTTCTGATATCTTCGAAAATAGACAAGTAATTTCTTCTCACAGTTTCTTATTCATATCAATGACATATGCATTTCCCCGTCTCTCAGCTGTCATCAAAAACCAATCTTCAGGAATGACAATCCCTGGTTTCAATACGTAGCATCCTTTCTTTGTAAAATGAACTGAATTTCCTCGATCACAAATTTGTGAAATGCTCAGTAGATTGTGTTTCAGTTCTGGGACATATTTCACATTTTCGAAGCTTAAAACGCCATTTTTCACTGTTCCCTTCAACGTAATTCTTCCAGATTCTCCTCCCGCAAAAGAGACATATCCTCCGTCAAATTCTTTTACATTGACCAGTTGAGACAAGTCTCCCGTCATATGCCTGGAACAGCCACTATCCATGTACCAGAGGCGCACGGTAGTCCTCCACAGCTGTTCCTGTACGATTAGCGGGATCAGTTAGATTTAGGAACCCAGCCCATAGTGGATCTGGGTTTCCCTTGTGCATCAAAATAAGTCACTCTCTGCCATACCAAATTGTCTTTATTTAAAAATTTCGAAGGATTTTTAATGGCAGAATTTTGATGAGAAGTATGAGACGAATTGGAATGTGCGACCTTAGTTTTAGGTTTCCAAAGCTTATTTGACCATTGAGAATTGTAGTTACCAAACGCTTTATATTGATCTTTTCGAAAATCCTTTTGTTGATTTTGATTTCTATGTTTGGCTGCATTCCAATCTTGATCAGAAGGCTTAGCCTTACGATAGTTATTCCTCATTGTCTTAGACCTTTCAGTCGTCACTGACTCTGAATAACGATATCGGTTTGGCTTGACTTTCTGATATTGTGCATATTTATTTTTAGACTGCACACTTGGGAGATGAACACAGTTTCTGGCAATGTGTCCGGCAACTCCACAATTGAAACATGTTTGACGTTTCAATCTGTGGAAGTTTTGATGCTTCATAGCAGACATGTATCTGTTGGGTTTAGAAGAATGAGCTTGATTTATGTTTCTTGCTTGGTTAACTTGTGTCTTTTCTGAGCATTTAGGTACCTGTTGATCAGAACTAGTACTGGCACAAGTATGAGATTCAGATGGATTAGATTTATCATTATCAGAATCATTATGAAAAGATGTTTCAAGTTCAGTTTTAATTTTCTTTTCAGAAACCTTTTCTTGTAATTTTTCATTCAAAACAACCACTTCTTCTTGTTGAAAATCAGATTCAGTTTTAATCTCGGAAGATGTAGGAACTTCATCAACATGTATATCATCAACACATGAATCATCTGAGTTTGATAAGGGTTCCTTTTCATCCTCTGTTTTCAATGGGGTCCCACTAGGTTCAACATTAGGAACTTCCTCTGAGACCGATTCAGAAGAAGAATCAGAACATGGTTGATTCTCTTTAGAAGAAGTTTCAGTGGTTTCACTGAATGCATCCTGAGGGACCTCACCTGTCATGATGTCTACAGCTGAAGAGTTAGAAACATTAGAATCACAATTTTTATCTACTGAAAAACATCCATCATCGTGCACATTATTCAAAGTTTCATCACAAGCATTCACAGTTTTGCCCAAAACAGCAGGCCCAAAAGAAGACGAAACATAACTATGAAACGAGTTCAAAAACGACTGTCCAAACACACAACCAGAATCAGTTTTATCAAAAGTAGGTTTAGAAACATCAGAAACTAAAGATGGTTCATCCCCAAACACATCACCCCATCCTACTTCAGGTACTTCATCTGCACATGATGAAGAAACGTTAGGATCAAAAGTACCTTTGGATACAAAACAAACTGGTTTGACCACCTGTTTTTCAACAGGTCTGACATTTACTGATGGCTTACAGTTTTTAGGACCATAAGTCATTTTGTTTTCATTCAGCATCTCCTCCTCAGTCATAGGTAAGTAAGTATAATTGTCATTATAAGGAGGATGAGCCTGATTAAAACCCAATCCCAACCCTTTCCTTTTATGGTATGCTAGCTGTTGATTACACAGGTTTTCGACTAATTTGCTGGAAGAATCAAAATTTTTAATATTTAACTCATTTATTTGATATCTATATCTGATATCCTCCAGTTCTTTAGTCACATTGCATAGTTTTTCTTTAACCATGAAGAGTTGGGCTGTTGTTACACTCACATCATCCTTGAGTTGAATGATGTCTTTTCGCTGAGCTTCGATTTTCTCTTTAAAAAGTTTTTCATTATTAGCCAAAGTAAAAAATTTTCTTTTAATATCATTGTAGTCTTCAATTAGCTCAGCGTTGTGTATTCTATAGGCTTCAACTCGTTCTCTACATTCAGGAGTACAGAAAACAGAAATTACCTCTTCTTTGGTGAGACATTTGACTGGAGCTGAAAGAATCTGAGTCATGAAAGCAAGGTTTTCAGCTGAAACCTCCTCCTCAGGTGCTGAAGTCCCATCCTCAGAAACAGAAGCTTGATCATTTGAGACCACGAAAGCAATGTTGTTTGAATCAGTCTGATTTTCTGGAGCTGAGATGTTTAGTCGCTCAATTTCCGAATTCCAATTAAAGTACAAATCAGGCTGAACCACCAAGGCTTGAGCTAATCCTAGAGGTTGAGGACTTCCACTGGCAGCAGCATCAGCAGACATATTCGATGTGGTCACAAGAGCTCTCTCTCGATTAGGTGTAGCAGGTGTAGCAGGTTGAGCTGGAGTTTGTTCACTATTGACCCTAGGTTTGGAACAGTTTCTTGCCACATGACCTGGTTCATGACAATTGTAGCAACGAAACTCAAATGGCATTTTTGTGGGTCCAGTAAAGGTAAGATTTTGCCATTTGTTTCTCCCGGTTTTATTCACAAAATTTTTAGCTCTAAATGCTGCCATAGCCATCTGCCAAGTTATATCCATTTCTTCTACATCTTCGGGATGAATCTGATCTAAGTCATCCATAGAAAACCTAGGAGGATTGAGTTTACCAGCAACAAAAGCATTCAAGCAATTTATGACAGAAGCAGCTATATCAAGATTTTCTTTTGACTGTTGCGAGAAGAAAGCAATCATCTCGTTTTTAGCAGTGGGAGTTGACGATGCAGCAGCAGTAGCAGTAGCATTAGCAGATGGTGGTGCAGCAGCAGCAGGTGCTGGAGTTCCAGAGTAGTAAGCATTTGGTGAGGTAGGAGCAGCTTTAGCAGAAGCAGAGTTGCTGAACATTTGAAAACCAGCATGAGACACAAAAGCAGTATTATTGCTTGATGTCGAGGGTGTTGCAGTGAATCCAGCAGCCAACATGCTATTCTTGTAATTTGTTTCTCTTTGTTTATCATCTAGCTCGCAAGCCTTAATGTGAGAAATCATTTCAGATAAGCTACATCTTGCTAGATCCTTGGTTTTCTTGATCATTGCGACGTGATGATCCCAGCTTTTTGGTAAAGCATTTAGAAGCTGTCTATTGGATGAAGCATTTGACGTGTGCATTTCCTCCATCTGCATTTGAGTAACTAACTTAACGAATCTCTGAATTTGATTATCAACAGTCTCTCCATATATATGATTAAAATTGTTGAAACTTTGACTCAGTAGATTTCTGCGACTCTCTTTCATATCTTCATTGCCTTCATAAACATCTATCAATGATTCCCACAATTCCTTAGCAGATTTACAAGTGCGAAAACCAATAGCAATGTCTGGTCCCAATGCCATTGTCAGGTAAGAAAATGCCATATCATCTTCCTCAACAATTTTAAAATCTTCTTCAGTATACCGATCAATAGGCTTTTTCACTTTCACACCTTCATCAGTGGGACTATCCATCATAATTTCTCTTGGGCCTCTGAGAATACTTCGCCAGATTTTTGCATCTTTGACCTTAACATGTTTTTCGAAACGCCACTTCCACTCAGGGAATTCATTTCCATCTAGGGGTGCTTAACAGGTCGGGTTCGCGGGTTGGTGGTTCAACCCGACCCGAACCCGAAAAAAATACATGAACCCGAACACGACCCGAACCCGAAAAATCTGCTAGACATACGAACCCGAACACGACTCGATTTTTCACGGGTTAACCCGAACACGACCCACTTGACCCGAAAATTTAATTTTTTGCTCTAAAATTTGATAACCATAGTTAAAACAAAATCCAACATCATAAATTAATACTTATCACAAAATACATCCTTCAATAAGTTCTTTTGAACCAACAAATCATAGGATGTTAAAAGTTATAAATTACCACAAAATACATTCTCCAAAATACTTAAAAGTACCAAAAGATGATAAAATTTAAAAAACAAATGAAGTTGCTTCAACAAAATATAACATGTGCTGGCTTTCAATCTTCACCATCCATTGCATCTTCACCACCATTGTGTTGAGAAATAACATCTTCAATAATAGCATCCATTGCTTCCTTTTCTTTTGTTTGCAAACCTATGACAAAAAAATAAATGCACTAATATTCAACATTGAACAACATAGTACAACGAGATAAAAAAAGAAATACAACATTACCTGAATCTCCAAAAAGCCAATCCCGACTACATATCAGTGACTCAACAATTTGTGGGGTTAATGTGCTACGATATTGATCTAGAATTCTTCCACCAATACTAAAAGAAGCTTCAGAAGCAACAGTTGATACTGGAATAGATAAAACATCTCTTGCCATTCTACACAAATTTGGATAACGATATGCATGTGCTTTCCAAAAATCAAGAACTTGGACATTTTGAGATAAATCAATTCTTTGTTCATCTAAATACATCTCAAGTTCACTCTTTTTCGAAGTTGTATTAATATTATCAAATGTTTCAAACTCCTACAAAATTATAAATAACAAATTAACAATCAAACACTATGCAAGGAAAGTTAGACATAAGCAAAACAAAGAAATGGTGTGTACCTTCCAAACATCCATTGATTGTTGGTTGACTGTTGTTGCATTCTTAGACTTATCCACATCAGAAGGAACAGTAGCTGCTGACCCATGTTCTTTTTCTAAATACTCATCATAAATGCCAAAAAGTGTGCTTTTTACCTTTTTGAACTCAACGGATTCTTCACCATATAGTCTATTATATGCTAACTCTAACATGTGCAATTTATATCGAGGATCAAATATCACAGCCACAGCTAATACAAGATTAAATTCAGCCCAATATTTGTTAAACTTAACAAACATTTGTTCAGCTATTTGTTTCATAAAAGTATCAGAACTTTTACAGGCTTCAACCAACTTTAGCTGAATGCGAAACACATGAGGAAAATACAGATTGGATGTAGTATAATACGATCCTGAAAAGGCTTTAGTTGCATTGTCGAAGTTTTCAAGAAAGCAACATATAGTTTCGATTCTCTTCCACTCCTCTAAAGATGGACAACATTTGAAGTTTGAATCAATTGGTTCCAATTGACAGAAAGAAAGTTGATAGTACAAAGCACTTGAAAGCATTTTATACGTTGAGTTCCATCTTGTAGGAACATCTTGAAGTAAACCTTTTTTATCATCAAGAGAAATCTGCTCAATACATTTTCTAAAACTATCTTTTCTTATCTGTGAACCCTTTATATATTTGACACACTCTCTTACTTTGTCCACTGATACATCAATCTTTTTTAAACCCTCTTGCACAATTAGATTCAGTATATGTGCACAACACCTTATGTGAAACAATGAACCATCATACACTAACGCATCTTTCAACTTTAACTGAGAGCGAAGAATATTAACACAACTATCATTCGCAGATGCATTGTCTAGTGTGAGAGATAAAAATTTCTTATCGATACCCCAATAAGCAACCAAAGTATGGATTTTTTCAGCTAAAGAGACTCCATTGTGAGGTGGAGGCATATATGAAAAGTTGAGAATTTTTTTATGCAAAACCCACTCACTATCAATGAAATGTGCTGTCAAACTTATATAACCATCAGTAACTATAGAACTCCAACAATCGGACGTCAAACAGATTCGACCAGGACATACACTTAATTCGTTTCGAACCTTACTAACTAATGAAGCATGCATTTTCTTTACATCTGTTCTAGCAATGTGCCTACTAAAAAAGCTAACCTTCGGTTCCAAATACTTTAACAGGTCTCTAATTCCTTCGTATTCCACAAAACTAAACGGTAAATCATGTCTAATAAGAGCCTGAACTAGCAACTCTCTAAAATTTTCTTGACTAAATTGAGGATTTCTAGAAAGAAGCGAACCTTGATTAGAGGATAGAAGAAACTGGCCAATGTCTTTAGTTGTAATTTTCACACAGCTTTGTATGTGTCGATTTAGATTGCCCGTGCCATTCTTGCTATCAGCACTATACTTGTTTCCACACTTTTTGCATTTACACATTAACTCCTCTCCCGGTTTTGTATATAAGATTTCAAAATAGTTCCATACCTTTGAAATCAACTTTCTCTTTTTCCCCCTAACTTTGGATGCAACATTAGAATTCAAAGATTCAGTATCTTCATCATCATCATCGTTGACAATAACTGGTTCATTGTTACGATTATCAATCACAGAATCTACAAAAAGTGTATCCGAAACAAACCATATTAATATAATTATATCATATATCTAATATCTTGAACTAAAAATAAGCAACAATACAACTGAAACTAAACAAATGTTTAAAGATACCTTGCTTTTTTAAGTTTTTCTTCATTGTCGAAGATTAAATTGACTGCAAGTGCGGTGAACTCGATTGGATATGTTGATTATAACTGTTAACTTGTTGATTATATATGTTGATGGGGTTTAAAAAAATAACTGAGAGAACTCGATTGGACCGTTTCATCTTCGATCTTGGAAGTTTCATCTTCGATCTTGGAAGTTGGAACGAGGCACGAGCAAATCTGGTGACAGGTCTTGGAATTAAGCATATCTATGGCCGGCCGCCCTAAATGACCAATCAATATATTGGATCTTTATGTTTTGCAATAAATTTTTATTAAAAGCAAACCCTCAACTATTTATATTGGCAGAACAAACCCTACACTTTTATATATATATATATATATATATATATTAAATGGGTTAACCCGAAAACCCGACGGGTTTGACCCGAACCTGACCTGTTTAGCTAAACGGGTTCGCGGGTTCGACCTGAAACTGACCCGAACCCGTTTAGGGTAAACCCAAACCCAAAAAATTCGTGTTAGGTTCGTGTCGGGTTTTCGTGTCGTGTCGAAAATTCACGCCCCTATTTCCATCTAACAACCGGGGAACACGAGTGGTGGTTCTAATAATGGAATCCAATTCTTGATGCTTAGACATAGCTGCCAGGTCAACACTTTGATTATTTGAAGTCATGGTTACTCAATAACTTAATTAATTTACTGATTAATTAATTATTTAAGTTCAAGAGTCCAAGAGTCCAAAAGTCCAAAGTATAAATAACGTTGCAAGAGTCGTTGCGAGTCGAGACAGGAGTCGAGACTTAATCAGTAAGCGTGTACAATCCTGAGTCGAGACAGTTGTTGCGAGTGAACTGAATTCTGAGTCGAGACCGAGATTGCGAGTCGAGATCAGGAACAATTAAACTTGAAGCCAGTCGAGACAAATGGTTTCGAGTTAAAGATGCCAACTCGAGACCACAGCAGTTGCGAGTCGAGACAAGATCGCTATTTCCTCTCGATACGAATGAACTTGAGTCGAGACTAAGCTGAACGTGAGTCGAGACTAAGCTGAAAGTGAGTCGAGACCCTGCAAAACAAACTTGTGAGATAAACGTAACTGAGATTCCTGTTTTTCAGCAGCTTCCAAAAATTCAAAGATATGAAATCTTTGAATCTTTTATCCTCAACAAACTTCCGTGAATTCAGCAAACACCTTGAACCGAATCACAATCCAAAATCAGCAACTTTAATCAATATTTGTGAAGAACAGCTTAAATCCGAACACAATAATAACGATACTTAAATTCTGTAAAACACTCAGCAAACAAGATCAGTAACGATTATAGCCTTCTTGAATCCAATGATATCAAAACCGAACCAAGACTTGGTTTCTTGGCTCTGATACCAATTGTAGAACCCGAGAGGATCTTTCAACGATATGAATGTTAACTTGTGTAAGTGCGGAATCCAAACACAAGTGGATTCAAGAAAACAATAAACAATAAAGTAGAATAAGAACAATAATCAAACCAAAATACTATCTTGCATTCACCTTGGAGTCGACGACTAATACAAGATATGCAACCGATCTCGAGTGGCCTCTAACCTTCTACCAAGCGATCAACCCTCTAAACAACATAAGGGTTTACTTATATACTACCTAAGGTGGATCGAAACCAACCTAGGCCCACTCGAGATCTCACCAAAACCCACTAACTACATTTGACCCAAAACAAATTAGTTAAACATTACAAGATCAACCCTAAACTTTAATATCTCTCAATGTATAAACCTTGAGGTTCCAACACCATTAGGACCTGATTACATGATGGTATAACCCTCTGTGATTGGTTCATTGATTGTCTGATTCGTTTGCACGTTTCCGTTAAATGCTTAATGTTGACCATAATGCCCTTATGACCGTGAAACGAGAATTTTGGAAATATGAAAGTACAATAATCTTTGTTACTGATTATTAAACATGTCCCTAAATTTTCACATCAGTTGGAGGTCTAGATTAGGAGTTATGCTTAATGACGTAATTAGAACGCTTCTTAGTAATTAAACGACGTCATTAGCGTAAAGCCTATCTAAACCCAATTTTTGACACCAAACCTTTTACCCACTGATGTAATATAATATTTTGAGATTTTTGAAGATTTTTAATTATTTTAAACTGATCATAAACTAGGATTATCGCCTTGATTCGGTAAATACCGAATATACCTTTTTAGGCCATAAAATGAGTTTTACAAATCCTTTTGATACCAATCCAATTGCTATTGATTTTAAATAATAAATGAAGTGTTTTGAACCTTATCAACTGACCTGAAAACTCAGACTCCTATTTTAACCCGTAAATCGCTTAAAACGGTTTATTACGCGTATTAAACGCATAGTTTTGGTTTAAAACCATTTTGCCATATAAGACCTATTACCAACTGATATGACCTATTAAAATAAGTTATTTTACTGATGTATTCGGACCCGAATCTCAGAACTTCATTTAATATCTTTTATAATCTTTTAAATGACCAAAATACCCCTACGGGGCTTATATTGAGATTAAACTCGTTTTGGGCATAATGGAAGGTATCCTACTGATATCACAACATGTATAAGGCATATTAACTTAAGGAAACCTGTATAGGACCCATATGGTTACCCGTTACGCCTCTTGCGTGTTCGGTTCGGTTTATGTAACTAGTTTGCATAAATTAGCCGAAACGGGTCAAACCTTATCATTTTCATTTCAAAATCCAGAATGTATTTAGTTTACCCATTTTATACAAGTTTTCATACTTGCTGGGTCTAAAACACATTCTATCCCGGTCTTCGCTTAATCATGCGTTTGAACCGTATATTTCCTTAAAACTAACCGGTCTAAGTTTAGGCTTAATTAAAGACCCGTTAGTATTCTAATTGGTTATTTATACCATCATTCCAGACTAGAGCCTTCCGGTAAATTGTACCTACGCTTACTTAAGTGAATACGGCTGAGTTATTAAAATTCTTGCTATTTAAGACAGGAGCTAGCTCAAGTAAATACTTTTAACTTATTTTCCCTTATACGGGCTTGGGATACGGTATTATAAAAATACCGCTTGGTCGGGTGTAGAAACCTTTTAATCGGAGATGATTAAATTGCATAATCCCGTTTTAATCTGTATTGATTGATAACAAATAACATTAGGGGTTAATGACCGTGTCCTGTATATCCTTGGCTCATTTAAAAAGTGAATGGCCATAACTTAAGCACAAGGTGTAGGCATAACACCTCCTGTTGCGTATGTAAAAGATATACACACTCGTAAGGTGTCTTCTTGTGAGTTATATTTATGGTGTGTCGATTAATCTTGACCGGCTTGTATTGTATAATCACCGGCCCTAAATGTTGGACAAACATGTAAATCGGATACAAGATTTTTATTAATAAGATTGTCCCAAGTTATAAAAGATATTTTGTGCCTCGTGCATTCAAATCAATTTTCAAACTCTTTTTCCAAAATGAGTCAGTTAATTGTATTTACCAGTGTAAACTGACGTATTTTCCAAAAAGGTTAAGTGACAGGTACTGAACGTAATTGGCTGGAAGCTCAGGGCGTTGATAAGGAATCTTGCAAGTTCTAGATGCCTGAAGTCTGTTGAACAATTTTTCTTTTATTTGATTCGCCTGTGGATCCTTTACTTTCCGTTGTAATACTTTGATATTACTTTATATTCGGAATGTAATATATTTATCTTTTGCTTCCGCTGTGCATTTATATATTGTGTTGTTTGACTATGACGATATCGACTACGTCACGAAACTCCCCACCGGTAATACGTGGAAATATCGGGGTGTGACACATGTGTATGTGTACTAAAATTTTTTTTTTATATAAAATAACCTGCAATTTTTATAAAAAATTGAAAAAAAAATTTATGTGTTTTTTAGTCTTTTTTTAGTTAGTTTTCGAGTTTTCACAATAAAAATGATTTTTATTTGAACCATCCCATAATATATATATAAAGGGCATTTTCAACACAAAAATCAACTTTAAGTAGTTATCCCCAATAAAAATACGTATGTAGTGTTGACTGTCGAACAAATAGTCAATGATTACTTTTAAAGCCAAATCACGTTTTATAATTGTTTAAGTTAGGTAATTCCATTTAATTAGTTATGAAAAAAAGCGCAATAGTGAAAATATTGAAACTAGAATGATTTTATCCTTAGAAAAAAAAATAAGAATTTTATTGGATTATTTCATGTTTTACCTTTCTTACTATTAAAACATTAAAACAATGATGTCTAAAAGTTATTGTTTACATTTACAAGCAATATAGTAAAACCAATAATAACAACAAACGTTTTTATTTCATTTTAATGGAAACATTTACATACTCTTAAATTACACCAAATAAATTCTTATCTGCTCTTTACTTCGGATTGGATGTAAGACCTTCCAATAAGAGGCAAGAACATCTACCAAGTGAGCTAACCTCACATCAGCAACAACAAAGGTTTTTAACAACTATTATATACAAGCCAAGTTTAAATTTATAAATGCTATAATAATACAATATTATGTTTTTTAAATTTAACTTAGGGTGAGAGGGGCACTCCTCTCTTAGGGGAGTGACCTCTCTTACACGCACTCAATCAGCACGCGCCACGTCAACTCCCCCCTTAACTCCCCCCACACCCTCAATTTGATGGCGGCACTCCTCTCTTGGAGGACTTGTTTTTTTTTTATTTTTTAATTAAGGGGGGAAAATACTTGATTGGTTGAATCAATGGTGGGCCACCCTCTCCCTCTCTCCCTTCATGCGGTGAACACCCACCGAAATCCATCCCCGATTAGGCTCCCTGAGTTGATAGCGGCGGTGTTCCCGCTCGGGGACTCACCTCACCGCATCCCTCCCCGAGAAGTGCCCCGCTCACCCTTAAGTCACAACAACAAAATAAATATAAAAGGTTTTACTAAAATTTGTAATGATGAATTAAATGATACCTTAAAAGTACATTTTTGAATTATTCCTATAAAAATTCGGACATCCAAATGGTTATGATAGTGTAATAATTATTTTATTAAAAAGGAGCATTATTCTATTTTGGCAACAGGAAAAAGGCTGATTATGGACTGTATATGTGGAGAAGACGATTTGTTTAATCTGGGGTTGTAACCTTTATCGGGGTTTGCTAAAGAAGATCAAAGAATATTTGCCCATTAGACATACATAAATACCCACTTTATTTTATAAATTCAAAACAAATAAACACACAAAGGAATCTTTAGAATATTGGTCAGTTTACAGGCAGACAAAGCTTACAAGCATGTGGGCTCTTTCACAAAAATTCTTTCGTAACCACAGAACAAGCCTTTATGTTTTTATATACTTTTGTTTTTGGGGTTAAGATTTACGATTTAGAACGATTTCATTACCCATCAACTAAACAGTGAAATCTTGTATCGGTTGTGTGCGAAAGGAAATCACTTTAGATTGCAGTCTAAATAAAAATGTTTCATGTTAGAAAAGGGTAATAAAATACTATATCGTCTTAGTTCACTTACTTTCAGGTTAGGTTTTGTTCGGTTCGAAAAATAAAGAATTTTAGGTGGTGTTTGTTTTTCTACAAAAGATATGTGCTGGCTCTTCTGTCTGCGTCACGCAGACCACGCGCAGACAGTGTCATCTGCAGACTGTTTGTTTTTTCGAAAACGTTTCATTAATAAATGTTTGTGCGAGCTCTTTTTGGAGCAGACTTGGCCAGACACTTGTTTGCAGAGGGTTAAACACCACCACTCACCATCCAGCACCCACAACCATCTACCACCACTGTCCACCACCACCACCCACCACCGTCTACCACCACTATCCACCACCACCACCACCACCACCCACCGTCCATGTCAACCACCGACCACTGAGTATGAGTCTTTTTTTTTTTTTTTTTTTTATCTTTACTTGTATATTTAAACTAACAAAGATTCATAGATATAAATGTGTTTACAGTGTGCTTGATAAATTACTACATGCAATTGTTTATAGTTAACTCTTTTGTTTCAAACTTTCTTGGATTGAAATGGCCTTTTGAGATGGTGTTGCAATTCAAAGCATGTCTTTTGAGAAATTCAAAAACGTGTTTCGAGTGAAAGGAAACATGGCCCAAAGCCGAAAACACAAAAACAAAGGTTCGGGAGGGTTCTTTTTCACTTTATGTCACTCTTAGTCCCATTGCATGCTACACCAAGCATGGACTTGTACAATTCCATTATTTCCTTTCCAATTTTATTGTCTCCTTTTTTACTAGTCCTTCTTACATGGTTATTTGTCATGGTTAATTTTGTTTTTGATCTCTTCTTTTTAACATTTTTTTTCTTTTGTTTATTAGAAATTTGTGTTAACTAAGAAGATGTAGCCAAGTTGGTCGCATCATATGAAGGAAGCGACCTTGTCTAAGTTAAAATTAAACACAAGAGAAAGCACATTCTATCTTAGTGTGACAATCATGTTAGATTAATGAGTTAAAACTGGTGAACACATGCACAACTCATATGGTTATATACAATGGCGAAGCCTGAGATTTCCGACCGAGGATGCAGAGGCACCGGACCTAAAAATTACTATAAAACTAAGGGTCCGAAAACGTATATACCTAAAAATTTCTATACGAAAACTACATACTCTCCACTAGTGAGCGAAAAATTTGGAGGCTCGGCCGCCCATCCCGCCCCTTAAAAGTTTCGCCCATGGTTATTCATGTCAAGGACACACAATTTATAATTTATATACTAAGATATTAGGTAAATATGAATCGAGACAATACCAATTAAATTCCCGTGGCGTAGCGTAGTATATAACAAAAAGGCAACTGCTTAAACAACACCTTTTGTTATTTTTCTATTTTTGATAATTGATTATAACTAGAATTAAGCACACCCGCGTTGCGGCGGGGGCGTAAAAGTATGTCAAATAGCACCAATCCCACACAGCCGTCAGCGACCACCAACGCTGAAGTTGTGGCGTGTTAAATCGAAGAAATAGACCAAAACGTAGAACATTTAAAAAAAATAACTAAGTCATCTAGGATTCATGCGTTACGACGAACCTGTCAAATGAGAAAAAATAGACGTAAAAACATTGAACAACATATGGACGTTGCGCCGTGTTAACTCAGAAAATTATGAACGAAACGTAAAAGCGTTGTATCACACACACACGTTGCGCTGTGTTAACTCGCAAAATTTAGTACGAAACGTATAACGAAAATTTGGGAATGATGAAAAGTATGGGGGACGAAAATTGAAAGTAAAAAAGTTGTGAAATTAAATTACAAAAGATAAAAAAATTGGGTTAGGTTAAACTAAAAAAGAAATCATTTTTGTGAGGTTAAAATTGTAAGAAACCGAAAGATAGAACATATAAAAAAATAACAAAGTCAATCAATCAATGACTCGTGCGTTTCGGTGAACCTATAAAATGAAAAACAATAGCCGTAAAATCTTGAACTACACATAGACGTTGTGCCGTATTACCTTGCACAATTATGAACGAAACGTTTAAATGTTGAACCACACACACACGTTGCTTCGTGATAACTCACAAAATTTAGTACGAAACGTAAAACAAAAATCTGCTAAAGATGAAAAGTTTAGGGGATCAAAGTTAAACATAAAAAGTTGAGGTTAAGTTGTAAAAGAAGAAAAGTTTTGGTTTTAAGGTAAAAAAAAAATCAATTTTATGAAGTTAAAATTGCAAGTAATTTAAAGATTTGGGTTAAAGTAAAATTTCAAATTTTTTTTTGAAAACCACCCAAGGCATATGGTACAACAATTTATGCATACAAAACTTGCTAATTTATACTATATAAATAGTTTATTATTGTTGTAATTATTTTTTAGTGTATTTTATTTATCTATGATAACCTTTTATATACGATACTTTATAAAATTTGGGACATATCATTTTATACGTCTATTTTTTTCTACGTCTTGATATAAATTTTACTCAAAACCGATTTGTGGATAGTAATGTACAAGTAATCGAAGCATATCATACCTACCTTACCTTTTAGTTTTTTTATATGTCGTACTTTTCGTCATTCTAATAATATAATATATTGCTTACATTTTATCTACGTTTCGATAAGAGTTTCGTTCGAAATCATACGGGTCAAACATAACGTTTCTTTTTTTGTTCTTTATTGTGACGAACGGAACATCTGGTATTTGTTTCTATGGCTAAAAAAAAGTTGTATTTGCACCGATATTCAATTTTATCTCTTTCGGATGCTATAATGAGTGTATGTTTTGTACATGTGCCTTAAAGAATCGAATTGATACCAATCAAAATCCCGTCGCGAAGTGCGAAATCTCACTGGATAATTAGAAAGGGGAGGAAGAGTGGACCTCATGTTGACCCCGAGCTTTGTCATGTCACTCGACAAACATCTCCTTCCCTTTACCATGTGTGGTGTACGTTTAGTGAGTTTGGAGCAACTGTAAGGGTGCACTTTATGTTTGTCCTTTAGCTTCTTAGGTCGTTTTCTTTCCACTTGCCCAAATTTCTATTTCTATCATGGAAAAAAAACCAACAACATCTACTCTCTTACGTACGTGGCAAAAATACACACACCAACGGATGTATAATTAACATCTATTGGTTTCAATGTATTCGATTAATTGATGTTACAAAAGTAACTCTTTTAGGTTGACGTAAAATTAGTGACATTGTTTCTACAGTTTTCATAAGTGTGTTAATGTTTATATAACTTCTTAAATACTCATATTAAAAGACTGATCTTGTTATATACCCATTATTAAAATCAAAAGCCCCGTCGAATCAACAAGGTAGAACTATTTAACGTGACATAAAAATCCACGACACAACGAAACTAAACGTATTTGTTAACATGAAATGATGGAAATGGAAATCCTAATTAATTTCGCTAAGGACTTGCGTTTACTTGTCCTTTCCCCGACACACATTTTTCAATCATTCAGCTCAAAGAAAATTTCATGTATTGGTTTCATTGTCCTCCATTTATTGTTTTGACATCTTGAATAAGGTCATGCTAAAAAATAGTGAACTAGATTAATGGTCATCAAATGTGTGTTATTGCTTGTATATAAGTTCTTAGATCATTGTATATCACATTTAAATGAAAATAATTATCGACTAAACAAGGCTAGGGGCTGTTTGGTAGCCTCTTAATGACCATTCAGATGCTACCTCTTAAAGGTTTAAAACCTCTGAATGAATAAGAAGTAACCTCAAGTCTGAATGGTTAAGAGGTAACCTCTGAATGGTAAATCATCACATGTCACATTCTTCTACCTTCTCATTGGTAAAATTCTTAATGGTTCCATTAAGAGGTAACCTCTTAATGACCATTCAGAGGCTACCAAACAGCCCCTAAACCTATTTGACATACCATAAAACCTGATTATTCTTAAACTTTGATCTCATTGTTGTAATTTATAGATCAATTCACGTGATTTGCCCATTTCATTTCAATTAATACTCCTAGAAACCGTGTTCACCATAACAAGCAATTTATGTGAACCGCTGAACATGACACATTAATTATATATAGATGAGTAAATTTTACAGGTGATTATTTTCGATTACACGAAATTAATAGTTTGGCTGACGTGACGTCACTTTTGTAGGACTTGGGGTGTTTTCGGGGGTGTGACAACATGCTGGTGGCCTGATGGGGTGTGAAGAGGCTAGGCGTTAGCCTGGTAACGCCTAAAGGGGCGGAGGGGTGGGACGTGAAGGGGAGGCGGGGGTT